>SRVM01041094.1:0-16750 GCA_007570785.1 Antilocapra americana
ACTTGCCATGAAGTGATGGGACAAGATGCCATGATCTTAGTTTTTTGAATGTTGAGTTTTAAGCCAACTTTTTCACTCTCCTCTTTCACTTTAATCAAGAGGCTCTTTAGTTCCTCTTCACTTTCTGCCATAAGGGTGGGGTCATCTGCATGTCTGATGTTATTGATATTTCTCCTGGCAATCTTGATTCCAACTTGTCCTTCATCCAACCTGGCATTTCGCATGATGTACTCTGCGAGTACATCATGTTAAGTATGCAGGGTGACAATATATAGCCTTGACATGTTCCTTTCCCAATTTGGAACCAGTCTGTTGTTCCATGTCCAATTCTAACTGTTGCTCTTTAAACTGCATACAGATTTCTCAGGAGATAGGTAAAGCGGTCTAGTATTCCTATCTCTTGAAGAATTATCCACAGTTTGTTGTGACTGACACAGTCAAAGGCTTTGGTGTAATCAATAAAGCAGAAGTAGATATTTTTCTGGAACTTTTTGCTTTTTTGATGATCCAGCGGATGTTGGCAATTTGATCTCTGGTTCCTCTGCCTTTTCTAAATCCAGCTTGAACATCTGGAAGTTCATGGTTCATGTACTGTTGAAGCCTGGCTTGGAGAATTTTGAGAAGGATGCCTTTTCTCCAGGGCATCTTCCCAACCCAGGGGTCGAACTTGGGCCTCCCGCATTGCAGGAAAATTCTTTACCATATGAGCCTCCAGGGAAGCCCATTCATTTATTTTTTTCTCATTAATAAATTATGAAGTGGTTTACCATTAAATTACTTGCTACCTGTACCTATATTATGAAGATTCTATCTCTGAAACAAACCCAAAAAGTTTAAAACCTTCAAACTTTAAAGAAAAAGATGAGGAAATATATATATATATATATATAGTGTGTGTGTGTGTGTGTGTGTGTGTGTGTGTGTGTGGTTGTCAGAATTCCCAGTCTAGGGTGGCTCTGGGTTGGTACATATGCGCAGCTGAGTGTGTTGGGGCTATGGGGTCACTCAGGCCATGCGAGGGCAGGCTGTTCTTAAACATTCGAGTGGATTAAAAGATTCTTTGATCCTGAGTTAACCTCAGTGAGGGCAGGAATACTCAGAAGACAGCAGAAGAGAGAAATGCTCGTAGGCATTCAGTAGAGCCCCAGTGGCTGACTGCGGCTAATTCAGCCTTGTAGAATTTCTTTGTAATGCCTCCCCGTCTATATTTTTATCCCAATATTTTCACTACTTGATGACAGGCTGGTTTTTCTATTTGATTTCTGTCTGTGCGCACCAGGGTGTGATCAGAAGGAAACAACTTTATCCTCCGGTTTTCCCCTTAGTCTTGAAATGCAACCAATCTAACTAAACCCACATTTACCAAAAGTTAGGTGGGTATGACATCACTTTTGGATGCCAAACACTTAAGTTTTTCACCATAGAATAAGTCTGTAGGACTTGGCGCAGCTGCTGGGGGAAATGCCCTGTAGGGGAACACGGCCTTCTTTGTAACACTCATGCCCGGCACTTTTGTTCCCTCCATGGGCTGTCCTTAAAAGACGGGCTGTGAAATCACCCTCTCCTTTCCAATGAGCACTATCAAAAGGGGAGCATTCTCAGTTGTCCAGGACTAACATTTCAGAAGAAATGCTAATTAAATAACTTCTTAGTGTCATACTTTAATCCAGAAATATTATTTAGCTAGTGGTCTGCATATCAACCTTGATTTTTATCCTCAAGAGGGAAAAGAGGAGATGGCAAAACTTGCTTGAGAGACAGTCTCCATGATGAGTCTTATAATTATGAATCCCTGATTTTTTTTCTGGGGAGAAAAAAATAATTGACTTTTTGAAAATCCACAGACCTTATTTTTCAGAGCAGTTTTAGGCTCATAAAAAAGTTTTGTGGAAAATATGGAGTTACTGTATACCCTACCTCCCACAGGGCTTCCCGTGCGGCACTAGGGGTGGAAGAATCCACTCGCCAGTGCAGAAGACATAAGAGACAAGGCCTCAATCCCTGGGTTGGGAAGACCCCTGGAGAAGGAAATGGCAACCCACTCCAGTATTCTTGCCAGGAAAATTTCATGGACAGAGGAGACTGGTAGGCTACAGTTCATGGGGTCACAAAGGGTTGGATCTGCCTGAGTGTATACACACACACACACACACACACAGTGACTTGAATTTGCAGCAAGAATTAAAAACCACAGGAGAGGCTGAGATGTTTGAAGGAGGCTCAAGTGAGAGGAACTGGAAGGTGTTTCTTCTAGTGGGGCGGAAACAGAATTACTTGAATTCTCTGCTTCTCTTTTCCTTTGTTTCTGTACTTAAATAGCATCCGTTCATCCAGGCGCATTCCTTACAGAGAGTGACAGTGATGTAGAAAGAATCCAGAACGGATCTTTGATGGAAAGGATTATTCACTTTAGAGGTTCAGTGTAACCCTGAAAGTGGCACTGAAATGGAAGCTCTGTGAGAACAGGAACTTTGTTCTCCTTACTTTGTGTCTCCAGAACCTAGCACTGTACCCTGAGGATGCTTGCTATAACGCCGAGCCCAGCCTGACTTATCTATTCCTTGAATCTTCTGTGACACCTTCCACAATCCTCCCAGAAATAAATGAAACACATCAAGAAACTACTGTTTGCATCCACCATTCCCAGAGAGAGGAGGAAGTGCTGTGACCCTGACGGCAGTCACTTAGGACTGCTCTAACTGGAGTTACTCTGGGCCATCTGGCATTAGTGGGTGATAGGGCAGGCACGCTCCTGCAGCCTGGCAGTGGATGCAAGTGTGGCAGTCCTGCCACTCCTAGGAGGCTGGTCTCACACCAGCTATCGCCAGAGAGGAAATGGGAGCTTTCTGGTCGGCCCTGCTTAATGCAAAGTGGTTTACAATGGGAACTATTTTAAATGGACCATCTGGTATAAATTCACATGCTAAGAAGGGATAAATATCAAATCATCTCCCGTCCTCCTCAGAAACATCAAAGTCTTGGTTGTAGCCTTTTCTTCCATCCCTAGATAATGTAAATACCAAAGCAAACTTCTTTTGTTTTCCTTCCTCAGAAATATTCAGACCAGGAAGCCTCATTATGAGTTTGGGGGGGAGGGGGAGTAATTTTTACATGATACCTGGAAATTTTTTTTTTTTTTTCTAAATCAGTCATTATGTTTTCTTGCAAATGGTGACCACTTGCTTAGTTAACACTCACTGGAAGTCAAATCTGATGATGTAACTAATACGCAAATGACAAGCATTTTGGAATTCTCTGGTGTCTGGGCTTGGGGTGAGTTGTCCACAGCCTGTTTTTATACCATGTGGTAAACAGGAAATACCTCTTAAAGTTTTTGAAAAAATTCAACTATGGGAGAAAAAAAAAAAAAAACCAGCCAGGGATGTGTTGGGCAATCAAGAGTTTATTTTGTTGTTTGATCTCCATAAAGAGATGTTTGCCACTGTTGGTGTCTTTCCCCTGGGGAGCCATCTCTTAAAATCAGGAAGAAACTCAACTCTTGAAAAGACCAAGAGAGAATTCAGATGGTGTTTCATTCTATTTGGGAAAGACCAGAGTCCTTTCCAGTTTGTGTAAGGGCCTTGCCCAAAACACTGAGGTTACATCTCAGTTTTTCCAGGGTAAACAGTTGCCCAAGCAGCCACCATCCTTTCTAGTTTCATTTCAAGTTTTCTACAATCCCTATAATGTGGAAGATCAAATAAAGATAGTGTCCTTCAGTTTCTGATGAGACATAATAAGATGTTTCCCTTAAATATGCATATTTTGATTCACAAGCTTTAGAAGCAAAGGAAGTTTGGCCCTTCCCTTAGCCTGGAAGTATCATGCAGGACTTTAGGCCATTAGAGCACAGAAGACCTAAATAGACATCTCTCCAAAGAGGACATGCAGAGGGCCGAGAGACACATGAAAAGATGCTGAACATTACTAATTATTACAGAAAAGCAAATCAAAACTACAAAAAGGTATCACCTTACACCAATTGAAATGGCTATCTTCAAGAAATCTACAAACAAATGCTGGAGAGGTTGTGGAAAAAAGGAACCCACCTACACTGTTGGTGGGAATGTAAACTGATGCAGCCATTATGGAGAACAGTATGGATATTTCTTAAAAAAACTAAAACTAGAGCTACCATATGATCCAGAAACCCCACTCCTGTGCATATATCTGGAGAAAACCATAACTTGAAAAGATACTTGTACCCCAATGTTCATTGCAGCACTATTTACAATAGCCAGGACATGGAAGCAACCTAAATGTCCATCAGTGGAGGGATGGATAAAGAAGTGGTACATATATACAGTGAAATATTACTCAGCCATAAAAAAGAATAAAATAATGCCACTTGCTGCAACATGGATGTACCTAGAGACTGTCATACTGAATCAAGTCAGACAGAGAAAAATAAATATCATATAATATCACTTATGTGTAGAATCTAAAAAAAATGGTTCAAATGAATCTATTTATAACATAGAAGTAGAGCCACAGATGTAGAAAACAAACTTATTGTTACCAAGGAGGAAGGGGAGGAGGAATAAATTGGAAGATTGGGATTGACGTGTATACAGTACTATACATAAAATAGATAATGAGAACCCTTGTATAGCACAGAAATTCTATTCAGTACTCCCAATGACTTATATGGGAATAGAATCTAAAAAAAAAAAGAGTGGATGTATATAAATATATATAACTGATTCACTTTGCTGTATACCAGAAACTAACACAACCTTGAAAGTCAATTATACTCCAATTAAACTATTTTTTTTAAAGAAGAACTTTAGGCCATTAGAAATTCCTCCATTACCCAAGAACCAGTTGATGTTTTCTAATATATTTCAAGTAAATGTCAAGCTTTGTGAAGTGAATCAAAAGACATTTAAAAGTGGCATTTGGCTGGACTGTGATAGGAAGTATTAACAGTAAATAGCTTTAGAGAAGAGGCAGGTTATCTTGGATTTACAGGTCTTGCAAATATTTACGCAAGGTGCTAAAAAGTAGCATTTCATCTTGAAATTATTGGCCAAAGTGGGCTTATGCTTTTACTTTGTAAGTAAATATTGCTGCAACATCCTAAACAGATTTATTAGGCCTGTCACCAACAGCCAAATATTTATGCAAGCTCCATGGGTTGAAACGGTAATTTAAGGAGACTGTTTTAACCACAGCATTGTAAATGTTTAAGGTAACATCCTGCCTCTTTGAAGCCGTCCCACCTAGCCATATCATCATATTTATAATAAAGAGACAACTTGTTCAAAGTGATGCATTATTTCCTGCTGTCCAGAGTGAGGCTTCTGTCCTTTTAGCACAGCCAAGCAGGAAAAAAAAAAAAAAAAAAGATTTCAGAGAGGTCCTTCTAAGCGATACCTGGGAAGAAGCCACTGAATAGGTTACTAATGGGAGTTGGGGGAGAGAAATTATAACTCTTGCAGCAGCTGTAAACACAGGCATTCTTCAGAGGTACTGAGGGTTCGGTTCCGACCGCCACAATGAAGAGACTATCATAATAAGGCATGTCACGCGATTGTTTTCATTTCCCAATGCATATAAAAGTTGTGTTTTTACTATACTGTGGGCAATAGCATTATGTCTAAAAATATGATGTGCATAAAAGTATTAAAGATATTTTATTGCTAAAACATGCTAACCATCATCTAACAATGCAGGGTTGCCTCAAATCTTCAATTTGTTTTAAACACACACTGTCGGTGAAAACCAGTAAAGCAAAGTACTAATAAAATAAGTTTATGCCTTTGCCATGGAGTAGTTTTTTAAAATGCAATTAGACCTTGCTAAGAATACACAGATATACTTAATAGTTGTATTCATTTTTCAATCTATTTTGGTTAAAATTACCTCAGTAACTACTGATAAGGTTTGGTCCCAAGTCTGGTCTGGTTTATCAGAATAAACTTGTATCTGTGTATGACTAGCTAAGTGAATTCTGGGCTTTGCTAAGTTCTGACCAGTTCCTTTGCTTTGGTCCTATTGGCCTCAATACCAGACTATGATATATCATTTAGGACCATTACAGTAGCAAGTGAAACAAACCAAACTCAACTAGCGTAAACAACACAGACCAGGCATTGGCTTATCTAATGGAAAGGTCCAGGAGGAACACCTTCAGGCACAGTTGGATTCAGGTGCTCAGAAATCCTTTGCTCTGCTTTCCTAGGTAGTGACTTCACTCTTCAGCAGGTTTTAGTTCTGTGGTGGTCAAAAGGAGCTCTAGCAGCTCCAGACATTTTCTTTTTCCTACCAGCAAAATTGCAGAATGTGATTTGGTTCAGACTGGGCTACATGGCTGTTCGCAATAACCACGGTGACTCTGGGTGCCCTCCCTTGGAATGAGGGGTAGCCTGTTGGGGGGGTGAATCAGCTGTGATGTGACCCCACAGACTGAAAGAGGGAGAGGTGTGACCACCGGAAAAAAATCTGAGTGAAGTCACTAAAGCTGGAGTGTGCTGATTAAGAGACTTTTTATAGTTATGCACAAACACAAGAAGCTTGTTTTCAGATTCCAAAGATGACACTAAGATAGATGTGCTGAATGAGCACCTAGAAACAAGAAGCTGCCTGTCAAACTGGTAGTTAGAGACACATCAAGAAATTAAGAGGCTGGGAGAGATTTAAAAAAAAGAGTTCATTTGTGTAGATGCGAAGTCACTCAGTCATGTCCGACTCTCTGTGATGCCATGGACTGTAGCCTACCAGGCTCCTTAGTCCATGGAATTTTCCAGGCAAGAGTACTGGAGTAGGTTGCCATTTCCTTCTCAAGGGGATCTTCCCAACCCAGGGATCAAACCCGGGTCTCCCACACTGCAGGCACTGCAGGTGGCTTTATCATCTGAGCCACCAGGGAAGCAGCTTAGTAAATTCCCATCACAAAGAATTTCAGCAGATCTGCTCAGATTTGCTAACATCCTAGTGTTGATTAACCTAAAGGCATTGTTAAGGATTAAGACAATTTACCTCAGACATGGGCCCTGGACTTCCCTGGTGGTCCAGTGGTAAAGAATCCACCTGCCAATGCAGGAGACACAGTTTTGATCCCTGGTCCAGGAGGATTCCACTTGCCCTGTTTCAGGGCAACTAAGCCTGTGCACCACAGGTACTGAGCCTGCTCACCCTAGAGCCTGTGCTCCACCAGAGGAGTCACCACAGTGAGAAGCTCACACACCACAGCTGGAGAGCAGGCCCTGCCCACCACAAGGAGAGAAAGCCCATGTGTGCCAACAAAGACCCGGAGCAGCCAAAAGTAAACAAATAAATAAAACTTTAAAAAAAGAAAAATATTGACCTTGTTTCACCTGAGCTGCTTATAAAAATGCATAATCTTGGAGCCCAGACCTCTTTGTCATGCCATCAGGGAAGAGGATATCAACATTTTCACATAGTCGCTAGGAACTATAATAAACTGGCTTACAGGGTAAAAATCTGGTGATTTTAGACCATGGGGTGGATGTTTCCATTTAATTCCACTTGCTGTCTGCTCAGTACCTGGTTAGTTGACATCTTGTTGATGCCACATGCACAAGAAAAAAATGGCCCCAGGTTATGGCTAGAGTACAGATGGAATACTTTAGGTAATAGGATTATTGGGGTAAATTAAATTATCAGCCCCAGTTCTTCACCTTATACTGGCAGGGAATACTTGCCCACCTCTTGGCTTTGAGTTTGCCCATATATCTTGCCTTGCTTAATGGAATGTGGGCAGATGTAACATACACAATTCTCAATCTGGGCCTTTGGAGACCCTTCAGTATCTCCACTTGCCCTCTCCCATTTTTGCCAAATCCCTGAAAGGCATTTCCCCAGAGTAGAGGTAGCCACCTTCCATTCCAGACCCAAAGTAACACATTTGGAGCAGAGCTTCCCAGAGAAGTCTGGCTGGATCTACAGCCTGAAGCAAAGCCTCCCAGACACAACAAACTTAACCAACCAAGCTCAGTGATAGACCCATGAGAATAAGTGACTGCTGTTTTAAGTCACTGCATTTGGGGCATTTTCTTACACAGCTTTGTATAGTAACAGAGGTTTGGGGGTTTGGTTTGATTTGTTTTGAGTTGGCTCAGCCTGAACTGAGGAAAGCAATTTGGAGAGTAAGTGGCAATTTCAGTAGGAGGGATCCTTCTGGGAGACAGGGGCTCTAGCTTCTTGGGAATCCAGAAGAGATGAGGGGAAACTGTGTTCATTGTCAGGACCATCATCATAGACAGCAAACACTGAAGGCTGTGCCCTAGGCCCAGTGCTGGGGGAAACTGGGGAGATATAAGGTCAGGTCAGCGCTCTAGAAAAGCTATGATCCCACTGCAGGACAAAATCTGGGATGGAGGCACTGAGACCACCCTCTGACACTATAGAGACATAGAAGTCAGACCTAGCCAATCAGAGCCTTCCATTCCCTTAGGCTATAGTGATTGGTTCAAGGATGGGCACGTGACCCATAAAGCTAGACCAATACAATTCAATTTCTAGACTCTCTTTGATATTATTAGAAAAGAGATGAGTTCCTTTCACTAGAGATGATTAGTGGACAGGTTGCAAGCCTGGACTGCAGTCTGTCTTCTCCTTGCTCCATCATGGGAGGAATCTGTCAAATGGAATTCCATCTGAATCAACTCAGTCTGGCCAGATTTCTTTCAGGGCACACTGGTTAAAGAATAAGACCTTGGTACTAATGGTAAAGAACATGCCTCCCAATGCCAATGCAGGAGACTTGAGACATATGGGTTCAATCCCTGGGTCAGGAAGATTGTCTGGAGAAGGAAATGGCTACTCACTCTAGTATTCTTGCCTGGGCAATCACATGGACAGAGGAGCCTGGTAGGCTATAGTTCATGGGGTTGCAAAGAGTCAGGCATGACTGAAGAGACTTAGCATGCATGCACGAAAAGTGAAAATTCCTCCCTGATTCTAACCACCACCCTAATATTTACCCCCAACAAGATTTCAACACAGAAATTTCCAAGCCCCTGGAGCTGAGTGGAATGACTTGGAGTGAGTGACCTTCCTCACTGGTGGTTCCCAGGATTTTCAGGAAGGCAAAGCTGAAAGCTCACTAGATGCAGGAGCGCTAATCGAAATCTGTTTTCTTCCTCATGTCTCTGTTCTTTCTGGTTGACACTGCCACCCAGGACCTCTATATAACTTGCAGAGCTCAGTGCAAAATGAAAATTCAGGACCCTTTCAAAATTTCCTCAGAATTTCAAGACAGAGACCACAGAACATTAAGCACCTGGTGTGGACTCTTCTGAGTGGGGGTGGGGGGTGAGGGTCCTGGTGGCGGTGTAGGTGTCATACAGGCAGGAGGCCGCCCCTGTGTCACCTGGAGGGTAATCCCTATAGCTGATGTCTACCCATGTTAAAGGAAGCACCAGCCAGGGGTCCAATCTGGGGGGAAATCATAAGACGACTCCCAGACATTCATTCAACAGTCACCGTCTCAACCACCTCCAAACCACCCATCAGGTTGAGTGGTTAAGTCAAGTAAGGGCCAGCTCCACAGAGAAAATCAGCTGCTTCCTCCTGTCCAGCCCAGCTCCGGGACTGAAAGACAAGAGCAGACACAGCAGTGACTGGGAACCGTTCTGCAATCCCAGTACCCTCCCCAGCTGGGCTTCTCACCACAATCGTTCCAAAAATATTTGTCTGTGAGCCCCCCAAAGTGCTTCAAATACATCTCTGCCTTGCCCGTGGGTTTGAGCGATCACAGCTGCGAAGGTTGCACAAGAGGAACACAGCGTCTTCGCTACCACACATGGGACTCAGCACAGCCTAGAAATGCTCGAGCCAGCCTCTGCCAAGGTAAGACTGGCCCACTCCAGGGACCCCCAGCCCACAGCAACTGCTCAGCACGTGCAGACATTTGGCGACCAGATCCTCCTTTGAAGTCCAGGCAAAACTGGGCAAATGTTCCTGCCTGGGAACATGTGGCTGTCAGTGGGAGGAAGGGGATAGTGGGGGCTCCCTCACTCCTGCCCCCAAAGTTTAGGAGCTGGCACTTCTTTTCCTGCAGGGTGAGAGCTTCTGCTGTCCCCACACAGAGCTCAAAGGCTCATCTACTCATCACTGTCTTTAAAATGCTCAGCCCAGTGCTTAAGGTCAATGTGAAAGTGCCTACTCTGTGTACTCCAGATTTCCCTTGAAAGAATATGAAAATGGATGAGGTGGTTAAGGGTGGTTCTCAAAGTGTGGTCCCCAGACCAGCAGCAGCAGTAACTTGTTAGAAATGTAAATTCCAGGCACCACCCCAGATCTATGAAATCAGAAACCGTGAAGGCAGGAACCAGTAATAGTAAACTGTCACATCATTCGCTTTCAACAATAAGCATTTTAAGAATGACCACAATGCTTATAACCAAGTTTATTCAACACTTCTATTTGCCAGGTACTGTTCTTACTTCTTTTACAGGGATGATTATCTTTCTAAGCCATACAGTTTTGGTGTTTCATTATAGCAGCCTGAGCTGGGGCGATGGGGACCACTGAAATCATGCTGCTAGGTCTCTATGGGACATAGCTGGGATGTAATGTGATCAAGGGCAGCATCCGTATCAAACTGACATGCGCCACACAGCCATTTGCTGAGTTTTGGCCACCATTGACCAAGCAAGCTGATACAGAACTGCAACACAGCATGATGCAATGGAAGTAGGCCATTACTAAAGTATGCAAGCATTCTCTGCTTATAATGACAGCTGACACTTACTGAGAACTTCCTGTATGCCAGGCCCTGTTCTGAACACATCATGGATTATTATCCTAACTAAACAGAAGAGGAAATGGGAATGTATATTGGTTAATGCACTTCCCAGGAGGCACAATGGTAAAGAACTCATCTGCCAATTCAGGAGATGTAAGAGATATGAATTGGATTTCTGGGTTAGAAGATTCCCTGGAGGAGGGCACAGCAACCCACCCCAGTATCCTTGCCTGGAGAATCCCATGGAAAGGGAAGCCCGGTGGGCTATAGTCCATAGGATGGCAAAGAGCTAGACACAACTGAAACAACTTGGCATGCATGCATGCATTGGTCTTGTTTGTTCCAGCTTATACAACTGGTAACTGACGGAGCCAGAAATCAAACTGAGGCAGTCTGGCTCTCTTAACCCCAATCCTACCTCCTCTTCAATGTGACCTGAAATGGATTTTGGCTACAGAGAGGAATGTGCCTTGAGTCCCCCCACCATCCCAACCCTGACCTCAGCCACCAACAGAAACCAGATCTAAAAGGAGGCACAGAGATTCACTTTACTGTACACAACATTATGTCAACTATACTACAAACAAAAATGAAAAGTTATAAATAAATAAGAGCCACAGAAGTTCACCTGGCTTGGACCTCAGCCACAACCCAGAGAAAATGTTAGTATCTATTGATAATCAAGGTGCTTTAGGTTAAAACAGAACTAAACTTGACCAACAAATGGTGGCTCAATCAACAATGGCACATGTGTTCAATTTGGTGGGAATCTGGTGAACCATAAATCAGAAAAAAGCCTGGGGGGCCTAGTGGGGCCTCCTTACTGGGCTGTGTTTGTACCACCCCAGGGCTGGAGCCACAGCTCTGGGTGAGCCTTGCCCTGACACGCAGGACTCCTGGGGCCTGGCACACTGCTTGTCAGCTGGTGGTTGTGCTAACAGCTGGCCTGCTTCAGTGAGCAGTTAGGGGGCCACTCCTACACACCTGCAGGCTGTGCCCCTGGCACCGCACAGCTGGGCACAAGGCTGCTGCCAACACTCCACCTGATGCCCTCCTTGACCAAGAAGGGCTTTAGGAAGACGGCCCTTGGGGACTTGGCTGGGTTACGGGAATCCCTGCAGTGAGGAGCCAAGTAAGAAAAGAACCAGATGGACAGTTCTCAGCAGGGAACGCGGAGAGAGCATGTGAACCCAGCCATCCTCTTGTTCAGCACAAAGTGAAAAGGCTGATGGGGACTCTACGATGGGGTCCTTCAAGCACCACACAACCTATGTTCCCTGAAATTTGTAGCGACTGGTATTCTCACCTCAAACTCTAAAGCTGGTGTGCAGTGGAGTAGCAGCTTGCCTGAGAAAGGTCAGTGCTTGCTGGGTTTAGGACAGGGAGGACATGCATTCATGTTTCCCAAGCCAAATGTGGACCTGAGAAAGGGAACTGGTGGCACGATGAGGTGACCCCAACAGAGAACCAACCAGAAGCCAGAGAGGCGGGGGCAGGGGGTAACTGCAGCCAGTCAAAGCAGACATTGCTTCAAAGGAATTTCAGGTGTGAAATGTGAAATCTCCAGTGCTGAGGATGCAAGAAACCAGGGAAGCACAAGCTCTGGGGCATGCAGCACACAGCGGGTCCTAATGATAGACTGCAGGGACAACTTGGCCCTTGTCCTCTAATTCACTGGGCCTCTCACACCCCATGCTATCCTGACCCTCAGAGCTAAACAACACCTGGGAAAGAAGGAGGTCTAGTGAGGAGGGGAAGGGAAAAATTACTGTGTCTTTGTCCACTGCAGTCTCCTTGCCTGAGGCACGTCAGAGCTAAAGGAGGAAGCGTTCTCATTGGATGAGAGTACAGAGTTTAATGGATAAGCCTGGACATTCAACATTTGAAATTAACCAAAAAAGCCATTGGATTGCCTGAGATTTTACCCAATGGATAGTGGAGAATAATTCAAGTCTTCAGAGTATCTGATGAGAAATGGTGAGAAAAGAAAGATGCTGCTTTCTACCTAGAATTTTTGATGTTCAATTCATTCATCCACACATCTTCATATATTAAACACATACACATATCTCTCTTTATATATATATATATATATATATATATATATTTGTAAGTATAAGGATGTCCAAAAAAGACAGATTGATACTATATGATTGAATGATGATACAGTATTATAAAAGGAGTGATGGGAGATTTGTAGGAAAAATTCAGGTCAGCAAAGTGTGAAGCAAAGGCCAAGGATATGTCTTGGACTCTTGGAGAGAGAGCATGGCCATATGCCAAGAATTTGTCATTGAAAAGTCAACACATGACAAGTACACAGAAGATGATGGGAAGAGGCTGGTACCTATGAACAGGTACCCAGGCTGAAACCTGAGTGTGGTCAATGCAGGGCCAAGTATAATGGGGATCAATTATCTCTGTAACAGAGGATCAATTATTTTATGGTTTTTAGTGGATATTTTGTGAACACTCACAATGTGCTTGGAGCCTTCAGGACATATGGGTAGTCTTTTAAACAATAAGCATTTTCATCACCCACTCTTGACTCATAAAATGTAATGAGGTCACCTTCTCTTAAAAGACCCTGTCCTTCACAGAGTAGACATTTTGTGTGCTCATGGAATCCTAATCTCTGTTTTGACAAGGCAGACATATGTGTGTAAAGTGGTAAAATCAATGTTATTATCATGGAGGAGCAGCAGACTGGCCAACTTGTCCTTCACCTTGGCACTCAGGGATCAACTTAGAGAAATGTTAGCATCCAGCTCTTAAAATAGCCTGTCCATTAGATTAAACATGCTTGAGTGCACACACTGTCTTAGAAGAAAGGAAAACATATTGATTAAAGAATGTCTCAAACTTAGCAATATTAGAATAAATTACTAAGAGTAATACTAACATTACTATATGTTAGTTACTAATAGTACATTAGTACACAATAGTAATACTAGTAGTATACAATAGTAATGTTAGTATACACTACTTAGTGAACTTAGTAATGTATTATAGTAGAAAGTAACGATGCCAAATATAGAAAATGAAAATGTACTCCTCCCTGTATAAAAGTCCAGAGTGAAGCAGGTGATCTTGGGTGCAGATATTTCCGGCCATGAGCTCATCCGCACACCAGGCTTGGCATCTCTCCTATTACCAACGTGTGACTTCCGCTGCTGAGTCGAAGAATGCTATTCCAACGGCACTGGCGCCACTTCTCAGTGGTTAGGGACGTCCCTCCCCCTCCCCACGCTGCTTGCGTCATTTGCTTTCACATTCCCATGGCCCAAATGGGTCAAAAGGCCACAAAATGGTCACAAGTAAGGCTGGATAATACAATCTGTGGCTGGTCACCAACATGCCCAGTGAAACGCAGGAGTTCTCTTGCTAAATAAAAAGTGGGAGAATGGATACAGGGAGTACTGGGCGGGGGGGACAGTAGTCGCCTCTGTGACTCAGTCATTATTAGAAAAAAATTAAGTCTGTAATTTCACTTAACAAACATTTATTGGGTACTTCTTATGTGCCAGTATTCTATTTTGACATAGAGATTAACTTCGAAGAAAAAAAGACTTTGTGAGTGTGATGCCTTTTTTAAAAGGAAAAGCCCAACCTATTTTAACTAAATTCACAGATAGATCATCCCTTATATATTCATTTCTCTGTGGGAGAGCACAGTGAAGGCGAACCCCTTCTCCTCTCACCTGGCATCAGTTGAATTAAAATGTTTTGAACACCCAGCGGTGACGCAGCACTGGGTAAGCTCATGGAGATATGAAGAGCAGGCCTAGGGCTCTCCAGGTGCTGGAAACCAAACCGTTTTGGTCTGGCAGGAGAAGTCACGCCCAGGACTGCAAGTGAAGCCTTCTGCTGTGTGTCATCCTCTCTTTGTACTCATACTGCACGGGTAGTCCTAACTCAAAAACCGTTCTTCAAAATTATCCTTTAGGAGCAGAGAGAGAGCTGGGCTGGGAGACAGAAGCCCTGGCTTATGTAATGACTCTGCTGCTGACTGGTTGCATGACCTCGAAGAAATAACAGACGGAGCTTAGGTTTCTGGTGCAAGAGTTTCTCCAATGAATGTGCATTTGTCACCTGCCCTGCAGGCTCTGTTCTAGGACTACAGAGGCGGCTTCTCTTTATCACCTTCTTGGAGTCTTCCTGATGCTCCGTGTATCCCAGATTCTGTACACCAGAAACATATGGCTGGAATCTCATCAGGCACACAAAGCAAACAAACACGGGTGTGGGTGTTTGTGGCAGAGACTGCTAATTGTCCTCCAGTGTCCCTTCTCTTGTTCTTTCATTGTAATATAATCCTTGATTTTCAGTTGGACACAAGGCCACCCTTCCCACCCTTCTTGGTAGCAACAAAACTCTGGCCAATGGGGTGTGAGCGGAAGTGATGTGTGCAACTTCCAAATTATGCTCTGAAAAATAAGAAGCAAGCCCTGCTGTTTTTCTTCCCCCTTCCTGCTGGTGAGTTATCTTGTACCAGGTAGATGGGAAGGATGGCGGAGAAATGGGATGCAAGAAGCCTGGTACCCTGTATTAGATTATTATTTCTCTATAATAAGCTATTCTAAAATATAGTTACCTAAGTAACAACATTTATGGTCTCCCTCTGGGTCAGAAATCTGGATCTCCTGGCTCAGAGTCTCTCTCAAGTCTGCAAACACAGTGCAAGCCAGGGCTGCTATATCTCAGAGATTCACTGAGGTAGGACCCATGTCCAAGCTCACTCCTGTGGTTGCTGGCAGCCATACAGCTGGCAGTTAACCCAGGACATCAGTTCCTTGCCCTGCGGACCTCTCCGTGGGGCAGCTCACAGCAGGGCAGTGGCTTCCCTGAGAATGAAAGAGAGACAGAAAGAGCCAACAAAATGGAACACACTCCTTTTGTTTCCCATTCTCAGAAGCGACATCCCATTACCTCTGCCGTGCACCGTTATTAATAGAAGAAAGTCTCCAGGTCCAGCCTACATTTGAGAGGAAGTGCTTCCACAGGGGCAGGAAGGATGAGGAGGAGAGGGTCCCTGGAAGAGTTTTCAGAGGCTACCTCCCATGGGTCCTGACACCATGAAGTTGCCCTCTCCTTGTTGTTCTGTTTCTGCTATAATCATTAGGGGAGGTTAAATAAACACGCACCTTCTTTAAAACAGGGTGTGCATCACAGTAGCCACACCTGCATTCTAGTTGATAGTATTGAATTTGCTTTGTTCTAGTGAAGATCCTGCGATAGACACTTCCTGGAACAAACCCCCTGCCTTCACCTCTGCCCTCCCTCTCCTTTCTGGGAATTTCTGTGGCCATTTTTGTAATAAATAACTTCAGTCCTCCCCAGCTCCATCCAGTTAAAGAAAGGTTAAACATCTGAACTAAGGTGGGCCAACTCTGCCCCACAGACATTTAGAAATGGAATCCAGAGACCCTGGTCAGTGCCTTGGACACCCGGGCATTGTGTGATGCTAGAACTGGCAGAGAGGGGAGGGAGAGGCAGATGTGCAGGGAGAGGCCTTCAGAGTGCGTTCAGCTCACGGCTTCCTGCTGTCTAAGCCTGACTCTCCCCTATCCAAGGTGTGTGACATGCCTTCTTACCCTTCCAAAGATGTGTTCTCACCTCACCCCCTCCTTTTTTTTTTTCATTTAAACCAGTTTGAGAGGTCTTTGGGTCATTGAAATGAAACAGTCTCTGACTACAAAAGGCCCTTTCTTGGTTTTCTGTGAATTCTCAACACGTGGTTTTCAACCTTAACATTGTCTCAACCAGCCCATAACACCCTTGCCCCTCTCCTATACCCAGTCCCTGAGGAAATAATGAAATCGTGGTGGAAAACACTAGGGTGGTCACCAGGACCCACTGGGAGAGAACAGTGCCAGCAAGGAGGCTGTGTTGATACGTGTCTGTGATTTGATCCTCTGCTTAGTTGGAGGTCAGAAGAGGAGATGTTTTAGTTTGGTGTGGTGGAGGGGGGAGGGTGATACACCAATGGGGGGGACACACAAGCTGTCAAAGGACTAAAGAGGTCATCTTCCCTTG
>SRVM01041096.1:0-15044 GCA_007570785.1 Antilocapra americana
AAACATACAGGTCTTTGTTCCCACATATCTGCTTTTAGTTTCAGCCAGCTATGAGCACCTGCCACTGAGATGCGGGAGGAACAGCCCACGAAGCACTGTAAGCTGCGCAGCGGGGTGAGAGCCGAGCCAGGGACGGGGCGGACCCGCTCACAGCCCGGAGGGGGCGTCGGGCAGGGCTGCGAGGGGGCTGCTCTGCACTGCTCTGCCTGTCTCGGGGCACTTCCCTCACTGTCTCTCCTTAGCCCGCCCCACAGTTCCTATTCTTTTAACTCAGTCACTTCCCTGACTAGTTTATAAAATAAAATAAAAAGTATATAACATAAGCACAATTTTCTGGGCCACTTATACTAGAAACTGTTTTCTTCTTGATAACTTCAAAGACATGCAAGGCACTGTCGTCATCGGCATCATCACGACCATCCGGTCACTTGATGACCCTTCAGGGGTGACAGTCTCACACAACGGAGAAAGGGAGCTGGCCCCGATGCAGCGCTCCCGTGTGCACACGATCCTCAACTCAGACATCTAACTATTTGCGATATTCTTTGGGTCAGGCTCTGTGAGAGAGTTCAGGTAACTCATCCATTCACAGGGATCTCCTCGCGTGTTTGCCTCGCTACACAGAACTCGTACTTCCTTACAGTGGCATGTGATACGGCCAGTGATACGGAGAGAGAAGGGCAAGTGAGATAACATTCCCCAAATGAAGAAGGAGGGGCTTCAAATCAAAACCGCTAAGTCCTGTCAGACTCACACATCCTCCTCCTTGCTGCATGGTACATGGTTTGATGCTTGACAGTGGGATGACCGTACTGAAATCATGAGAGAATAAAAAATGTACACAATGATTGCATGTAGACAATGCCAGAGAGAAAAAGTAAAAAAAAAAAAGTAAGTACTTTATAAGCCTTCGTAACCATTTTATCAGCCTGAAAATCTACCTGTTCCCTGTGCACACAGCATCAAACATACATCTTATTTCCTATGCAGATACATTCAGTTAAGTTCAGTCATTCAGTTGTGTCCGACTCTTTGTGACCCCATGAATCACAGCACGCCAGGCATCCCTGTCCATCACCAACTCCCGGAGTCTACCCAAACCCACGTCCATTGAGTTGGTGATGCCATCCAACCATCTCATCCTCTGTCATCCCCTTCTCCTCCTGCCCTCAATCCTTCCCAGCATTAGGATCTTTTCCAATGAGTCAGCTCTTCACATGAGGTGGCCAAAGTATTGGAGTTTCAGCTTCAACATCAGTGCTTCCAGTGAACACCCAGGACTGATCTCCCTTAGGATGGACTGGCTGGATCTTCTTGCAGTCCAAGGGACTCTCAAGAGTCTTCGCTAACACCACAGTTCAAATTAGTCCATTCTCATTACACCTGAAAACAAACTACCAGCTATAGAAAAATGACATTGTGTCTCATTCATACCAGTGTTAAATTTGAGCATAACCTGCTACCCAATTCCATTGTATCAATTACAACTGAAACAAAAACCCTCCTTTCACTCCATTCAAAACGGATAGAAATACAACCTGGGCTGTGAAAAACATGAGAACTTCTAGCTGAGAAACAAATTAAAACTATTTAAAAAACAAATGCTCACTGCCTCTGACTGGTGGACTTCTCACACAACTAAGTGACACCTGCTATGGAACCCAGAACTTTTGACAAGACTATCACTCTTTTAAGAGAAAGTGAGAAAGGTCCCTGCCACAGGGGGGTCAACTTTCCTGGAAGACCACTCATTTACAGGAGGTATTTTTTAAAACTACTTATTTATTTATATAGGCTGCACTGGGTCTTAGTTGTGGCTGGCGGGATCTAGATCCCTGATGAGGGATTGCACTTGGGCACCCCCTGCCCCCCACTGCACTGGGCGCACAGTCTTACCTGCTGGACCACCAGTGAAGTCCCTAAAATACATATAATTTATGTTGCAGTTACATATCTAGCATCCTGTTTTCTGTGAAACCACAGCATATGCCTTGCTGACCTGCCGACTGTCATTTTTCATCTCCAACATCTAGTTTACCATGGGATATTTTATTTTTTTTTGTTTTTACATTTTTATTTATTTATTAGTTTTGCCATACAATGACATGTTATCGCCATGGGTTTACATATGCTCCCCCTCCAGAACCCCCCTCCCTCTTCCCTCCCTCCTCCAGGGAAATACCATGTGATATTTTAAAGCTATACTCACAAAGTTTGTTTCAATCAACACCAACTGTCCATCAAACTGCCACTGAAGTCTGGGGAAATGTAAACATCTCTGTATGCTAACAGCATCAAGTCTTCATTACTTCCCAGAAATTTGTTTACATCACAAGGACAGAATCTGATGTCCCAGACTCTCAGAACCCAGTATATCTGCCCAGTCTCCAACACCATCATTTGCACATCAGAAAACACAACCACTAGGTGACTAGGACCTTGGAATGATTAAAGGGAGCTTCCTTGCAGTTTTCTCCCTCCATTTCCAAAGAACTCTCCACATTTACATTCAATAAGTCTTCAGTTCAGTTGCCCTGTCATGTCCAAATCTTTTCAACCCCATGGACAGCAGCACTCCAAGCCTTCCTGTCCATCACCAACTCCCAGAGTTTACTCAAACTCATGTCCATTGAGTTGGTGATGCCATCTAACCATCTCATCCTCTGTCGTCCCCTTCTCCAACACCACAGTTCAAAAGCACCAATTCTTTGGTGCTCAGCTTTCTTTATAGTCCAACTGTCACATCCATACATGACTACTGGGAAAACCATGAAAGGCAAAATAGTTGTCTGAGGAGGCCTTACAAATAGTTAAGGCCTATGCTGACAAAGCTAGACAGCATATTAAAAAGCAGAGACATTACTTTACTGACAAAGGTCCATACAGTCAAAGCTAAGGTTTTTCCAATAGTCATCTATTGATATAAGAGTTGTTCCATAAAGAAGGCTGAGCACTGAAGAACTGATGCTTTTGAATGTGGTGTTGGAGAAGACTCTTGAGAGACCCTTGGACTGCAAGGAGATCAAACTTGTCAATCCTAAAGGAAATCAGTTCTGAATATTCATTGGAAGGACTGAAGCTAAAGCTCCAATACTTTGGCCATCTGATGTAAAGAATTGACTCATTGGAAGAGACCCTGATACTGGGAAAGAGTGAAGGCAGGAAGAGAAGGGGATGACAGAGGATGAGAGGGTTTGATGGCATCACTGACTCGATGGACATGAGTTTGAGTAAACTCTGGGAGTTGGTGATAGACAGGGAGGCCTGGAGTGCTGCAGTCCACGGGGTCGCAAAGAGTCGGGTACGACTGAGCGACTGAACTGACTGACAAGTCAGAAGCTGCCAGGGCCTGCATGGATGACTGGGGTGAAGAGAGCAGTGAGAACCTATATCAACTGCTAGCTGGCACTTACCATCTACCCTACGAGGATTAAATCATGAGCTGCTGCAGCTGCTGACTTCAACACCCCCTGAAGGAGTTCAGGGTGGAGAGCAGAAATGAGGCACTCTGTTCTGGGAAAACTGGCAGGACAGGTTCTCAGATAGTTAGAAATTATCAGGAGCTAATTTTGTGAGCCCAATCCTTATACCTCCTCATGTCTAGAAAAGCACTAAAATCCTTCATGGTGACGATTGTTTCTTGAGACTAGTAGAAGTTTCATAAGACCAGCATAAACTTTCTACAAAAAATAGTGCTTGATTGCATGTACTTCCCCTTTACCAAAATCATATACATACTATCCTTCCCCCTTACTTCTTCAGAACAGTTTCACAAAGCTGTCTAAACTGATGTTTCCTGACCTGCGGTCCTTATATTGCCCCAAATAAAACTTAACAGCTTGTGAATTTTTTTTCAGTCAACATCTTTGTGCATAACAAAGTTAAAGTAAGAAAATGGCTGTGATTCATAGGTAGCAGAGATGACAATGAGGTCACATAAAAGAACTGGAAATAGTTAGGAAATGAAACAAGTAGATTTTTCTCTTAAATTCAGTGTGTCAGCTGTGTAACCAGAGAACAGGTATTCTCTCATGCAGAATTTATGCATACAAAGTGGATGTTTACATGTCAAAGAATGAAGTTGGACCCTTACATAACACTACATACAAATTTTAACTCAAAAGGGATAGAAGATTTTATAGATAAACCTATAAATACAAATCTCCTGGAAGAGAAGACAGGAAGGAACTTTTATGACATTTCATGTAACAATGACTTCTTGGCTATGAAACCAAAAGCTCAGTCAACAAAAGCAAATGAAGTCAAATAGGATTATATCATATCTTAAAAAAAAGTGTCACCTTAGAGGAAACAATGAGGTGAATAGGCTACCTGTGGAATGAGAGGAAATTTTTGCAAAGCATGTATCTGATAGGGAGCTAAGGTCCAAGGTAAATAAAGAGCTCATACAACAAAGCAGCATCATAAAACAATAGCACAGTGTATGAGCAAAGGAATTCATAGATATTAATCCATGTAAGATATAAAAATGAACAAAAAATGTGAAAGGTACTCAAAATCAGTAATGATTCAAAAACCATAGTGAGGTATCATTTCACATTCATTCAGATGGCCACTAGAGATAGATAGATCTCAAATGTTGGTAAGGATGAAGAGAAATTGGAATCTTTATGTGGTGTTAAAGGAAATATACAGTGGTGCAATCACTATAGGGGTCTCTCAAAAATTAAAAATAAAATCATGATACTGTTGCAGTGAAAAGGAAGAAAAAGCAATGAGTTTTTCTTTCCCTCTACTGAGAACAAAGAAGATAAAGAAAAGAGTGAGCAGGCCTGATCATTTCTAGATTTTACTTTAACTGTTCCTAATCTGAAGTTTGTAATTAAAGTTGCTTTTCTCAAGTAGAACTAACCAGACACCATGTAATTTAAATCTTGTATCTGTTGCCCCCTAACTCTGCATAAGCTACATTCTGCACCTATTACCCTTTAACTCTATGTTAATTACATTGTGTACTTGGTGCTTACCTTTACTGCAGACCACCCCTTGTAGTTTTCTTTCTTTTCACATTTCAGAAAGAAGTTCAGTTCAGTTAACTCACTCCATTGTGTCTAGTTCTTTGTGACCCTATGGACTGCAGCACACCAGGCTGCCCTGTCCATCTCCAACTTCCAGAGTTTCCTCAAACCTATGTCCATTGAGTCAGTGATGCCATCCAACCATCTCATCCTCTGTCATCCCCTTCTCCTCCCTCCTTCATTTTCCCCAGCATCAGGGTCTTTTCAAATGAGTCAGTTCTTCATATCAGGTGGACAAAATATTGGAGTTTCAGCTTGAGCATCTAGTCCTTCCAATGAATATTCAGGACTGGTTTCCTTTAGGATGTACTGGTTGGATACACTATTTCAGAAAGAAGGCCACATTACAATAAACCAGAAGAGACAAACAGACTCAAAAGCCTGTCTACTTGAATCCAGCTATGATTTTTGAAACAAAGCAAAAAGAAAAAGATGCAAGACCTTCATTAATTTGAGTCTAGTCATCTACCCTAAGACTCTGAGACTAGGCCACACAAAGTCTCTCCTGTTCACCTAGGATCTGGGCCCAGTTCTTTGAGGCACTACCCTGTTCCGTTTCACCCTTGTTTGGTTAAAAATTAAAGCTGTCTTCTGTTTCTTCCAAATTCTCTAATTTTTTAAATTCAGCTTCATTTGGCAGAGAAAGCCAAGATTTGATGATAACACATGATCCTACCATCCCATATCTGGGTATGTATATAAAAGACTTCAAAGGAGGATCTGCAGGAGATGTTTGTACACCCAGGCGCATGGTAGCATTATTCATAACATCACCAACAGATGGAAGCAGCCCAATGTTTATGAATACATGAAAGCATAAAGAACACTATGAAAAGGCAAAAAGACATGACATGGGAAGATGAGCCTCCAGGTCAGTAGGGGTCCAATATGCTACCAGGGAAGAGCAAAGAACTAGCTCCAGAAAGAATGAAGAAGCTGGGCCAAAGTAGAAATGACACTCAGTATGGATGTGTCTGGTGGTCAAAGTAAAGTCTGATGTTATAAAGAGCAATATTGCATAGGAACCTGGAACATTAGGTCCAGGAATCAAGGTAAATTGAACATGGTCAAGCAGGAGATGGCAAGAGTGAATACTGCCGTTTTAGGAACCAGTGAACTAAAATTGATGGGAACGTGCAAATTTAAGGGTAGATGACCATTATATCTATTACTGTGAGCAAGAATCCCTTAGAAGAAATGGGGTCATCCTCATAGTTAACAAGAGTCCAAAATGCAGTACTCAAGTGAAATCTCAAAAATGACAGAATGATCTCTGTTTGTTTCCAATGCAAACCATTCAATATCACAGTAATTCAAGTCTATGCCCCAATCACTGACATGGAAGAAGCTGAAGCTGAATGGTTGTCTATGAAGGCCTACAAGACCTTCTAGAAATAACACCCAAAAAAGACGTCCTTTTCATCATAGGGGATCAGAATGCAAAAGTAGGAAGTCAAGTGGCACCTGAAGTAACAGGCAAATTTGGCCTTGGAGTGCAGAATGAAGCAGGGCAGAGGCTAACAATTTTGCTAAGAGAACGCACTGGTCATAGCAAACACCCTCTTCCAACAACACAAGAGAAGACTCTATACCTGGATATCACCAGATGGTCAATACTGAAATTAAATTGATTACATTCTTTGCAGCCAAAGATGGAGAGACTCTAGAAAGTCAGCAAAAACAAGACCTAGATCTAACTACAGTTCAGATAATCAGCTGCTGATTGGAAAATACAGGCTTAAATTGAAGAAAGTAGGGAAAGGCACTAGACCATTAAGATATGACCTAAATCAAATCCCATACAATTATATACTGGAGGTGAAAATAGATTGAAGGGATTACATCTGGTAGACAGAGGACCTGAAGAACTATGGACAAAGGATTGTAACACTGAACAGGAGGAAATAACTAAAATGATCCCCAAGAAAAAAAAAATGCAACAGGGCAAAATCGTTGTCTGAGGAGGCCTTACAAATAGCTGAGAAAAGAAGAGAAGCAAAAGGCAAAGGAGAAAGGGAAAGAGATATCCAACTGAATGCAGAGTTCCAGAGAATAGCAAGGAGACATGAGAAAGCCTTCTTAAGTGAACAATCCAAGGAAATAGAAAACAACAGAATGGGAAAGACTGGAGATTTCCTCAAGAAAATTGGAGAGATACCAAGGGAAATGTTCATGTGAAGTTCGGCACAATTAAAGGAAAGAAACAGCAAGGACCTAGCAGAAGCAGAAGAGATTAAGAAGAGGTGACAAGAATACACAGAAGAACTATACAAAAAAGTCTTAATGATCCAGATAGCCACAATGGTGTGGTCCCTCATCTAGAGCCAGAAATCCAGGAGTGTAAAGACAAGCAGGCCTTAGGAAGCTTTACTATGAACAAAGCTGGTGGAGGTATTGGACCTCCAGATGAACAATTGTAAATTCTAAAAGTGATGCTGTGAAAGTGCTGCCCTCAATATGCCAGCAAATTTGGAAAACTCAGCCATGGCCACAGGACTGGAAAAGATTTCCAGTTTTCATTCCAGTCCTAAAGAAGGGCAATACCAAAGAACGTTCAATTAGGGCACAACTGTGCTCAATTCACATGCTAGCAAGGCAGTGTTCAAAATCCTTCAAGCTAGCTTCAACAGTACATGAACTGATGACTTCCATATGTTCAAGCTGGATTTAGAAAAGGCAGAGGAACCAGAGATCAAATTGCCAACATCTGTTGGATCATAGAACAAACAAGGGAATTCCAGGAAAACATCTACTTCTGTTTCATTGACTGTGCTAAAACCTTTGACTCTGTGGATCACAACAAAGTGTGGAAAATTCTTAAAGAGATGGGAATACCTGACCACCGTATCTGCCTCCTGAGAAACCTGTATGCAGGTCAGAAGAAACAGTTAGAACTGGACAGGGATCAACAGACTGGTTCAAAATTGGGAAAGGAGTACGTCAAAGCTGTAACCCTGCTTCTTTAACTTCCATGCAGAGTACATCATGCAAAATGCAGGCCTAAATGACTCATAATCTGGAATCAAGATTTCTGGAGAAATATCAACAACCTAAGATATGCAGATGATACCACTCTAATAGCAGAATGTGACCAGGAACTAAAGGGCCTCTCTATGAAGGTAAAAGAGGAGAGTGAAAAAGCTGGCCCTAAGACCAAGCATTCAAAAAACGAAGATCATAATATCCGGTCCCATCACTTCATGGCAAATAGATGGGAAAAACATGGTAACAAGGAGACTTCATTTTCTTGGGCTCCAAAATCTCTGGATGGTAACTGCAACCACACAATTAAAAGATGCTTGCTCCTTGGAAGGAAAGCTATGACAAACCTAGATAGTGTATTAAAAAGCAGAAACATCACATGTAGACAAAGACCCTGATGCTGGGAAAGACTGAAGGAGGAGAGGGGGCAACAGAGGATGAGATGGTTGGATGGCATCCCCGACTCACTGGACGTGAGTCTGAGCAGACTCAGGGAGATGGTGAAGGACAGGGAGCCTGCTGTGCTCCAGCCCATGGGCTCACAAAGAGTCGGTCATGACTTAGCAAATGGACAAAAACAGAGCATAAAGAAAATGTAATATATACGTATGAGGGATTATTATTTAGCTTTGAAATGCTATATCTTGTTACATGGCACAAAATGAATAAACCATGAAAACATTACACTGTGGAATACAAGCGTGCTTAGTCATTTCAGTCGTGTCTGACTCTGCAACCCTATGGACTGTAACCCACCAGGCTCCTCCATCCACAGGATTCTCCAGGCAAGAATACTGGAGTGGGTTGCTGTGCTCTCCTCCAGGGGATCTTCCCAACCCAGGGATTGAACCTCTGTCTCTTTTGTCTCCTGCATTGGCAAGCACGTTCTTTACCACTAGTGCCACCTGGGAAGCCCCAGTGGAATACAAGAATCACCAAGTAGAAGACATTGTATTGTAACTGAGCAGGAGCTTATGCTGTCTTCCAATATATTCTTTGCTTTAGCTGCTCTCTGAAGTACCTAGATACAGTATCTGATGCACATTTCCCGAGTTGTTTTCCAGATGTGAACACCCCTCACCGAGTGGGGGATGTTAACTCCCTGATGACCATGAGCACACAGCCCCCAGGCCCCCTGGGGCCTAAGGACTGACACTGTTAGCCCCTGAAGGTCATCACGAGATCAACACCTAACATCATTCTCATCCTGTGCCTTCGGTCCTACTGATGATAGCTTTGCTTTCAAGATGACTTGGCCCAGGGCAACAGGAGCAAACTTTGCAGAAAAGATTGAAAATAGCAGGTCTCAGACTGCGATCCTTGGCTGCCACCTGCGAACCTGAAATTTGGGAGGATTCCCACCACTCTAACAGCTATGAGTGCTTAAATCGTGTGTACAAATATAGTTTATGCTAAACACCTGCTTTCCTTCCAGGAGTCTGGAATTTTGGTCTGTTCCAGGCACAGGGGCTACTTTATGAGCAGCCCCCAATAAAAACTCTGGGCACAAAGTCACTAACAAGCTTCCTGACAGGTGAGGTTTCACACGTGCTGCCACAACCAAGGGCTGGAGGGGTTGAGCACTTCCTGCGTGACTCCCCTGGAAGAGGTCCCTGGAGTTGGTGCCTGACTCCCCAGGACTTCAGCCCGTGTGCTTTCCCCTTGGCCGACTTCTCTTTGCATCCCTTCATCACAGGAAATCACAGCCATGAGAACAAGCATATGCCCTCTGGTGTCCCCGCGCCCCCCGAGGCTGCCACGACCGGTGTCAGCAGGCCCTCCTGGAGAGTCAGCTCACAGTTCCACTCAGGGAGCTGGAGCCTCCACAGAACACATACTAGTCGGTAAGGATTGGGGCAGCACCATTCTAGAAAGATCTGGGACCTCATCAAACTGAGAAAGTAAAATAGACTGTTGTCCTGGGACTTCCCTAGTGGTCCAGTGGCTTAGACCCTGTGCTCCCGATGCAGGGGGCCTGGGTTCGATCCCTGGTCAGGGAACTAGATCCCACGTGCCTCAGTGTTTAAAGGATCTATATGCCACAACCAAGACTGGGTGCAGCCCAGTAAATACATAATATTTTTAAAATAAATAAACAGTTGTCCTTGACTCATAACAAGTTTTTGGGCACCAATGCCAATCCTCTTTGAAGAGGTTCACTCTCAGCCAAGGGTTTATAGGACTCCCACGTGTGTTAGTTGCTCAGCTGTGTCCAACTCTTTGTGACCCCATGGGCTTTAACATACCAGGCTTCCCTGTCCTTCACTGTCTCCCAGTTTGCTAAAACTCATGTCCATGGAGTCGGTGATGTCACCAACCATCCCATCCTCTGTTGGCCTGTTCTCCTCCTGCCCTTCATCTTTCCCAGTGTCAATGTCTTTTCCAATGAGTTGGCTCTTCCCATCAGGTGGCCGAAAAACAAACAGACTCAGAGACTTAGAAGCAAAATATTGCTTACCAAAGGGAGAAGTTGGAGGTAAAGAGAAATTAGGAGATGGGAAAAACCTATACAAACTAATATGTAAAGTAGAGCATCAATAAAAACCTACCCTACAGCACAAAGAATTCTATTCAACATGCTTTAATAACCTATATGGGAGCAGAAGGTCAAAACAATTGGCATATGTAGGTGTATCATTGAATACCTCTACTGCACACCCTTAAAAAAAGTGGAAATCAATGACAGTTCAAAATTAACCAAAGTGGGCAGCGGGTGGTGGTGGTGAAAATCACACAAGGATTTCCTACACTACCCTTCTTCAGCCACGATTTCCTTGGCTGGTGTCACATTCCTGAGGCCTCAGCAGGCTTGGATCCCAAGGCGAAAAAGCTATGGGCTTTAGAAAGGAAGAATCTGCCTGCATGCAGCAAACCTGGGTTTGATCCTTGCATCAGGAAGATCCCCTGGAGAAGGAAATGGCAATCTGCTCCAGTATACCTGCCTGGAAAATTCCAAGGACAGAGGAGCCTGGTGGGCTGCAGTCCACGGGGTCACAAAGAGTCAGGCATGACTGAGCAAGTAACACTGCACTTCACACTTCAGAAAGGAAATGAGGATGTCCCAGCAGGAGGCACCTTTCTGATTTATATTACATGTTCCACTCTGAATAGGAACACACTTTCCTGTTCCAAAGAGTCGTTTCAAGGACCAAACAAGTTCCAGTGCACACAAAGAATAGTAGAGTCTCTCAGGAGAAAAAGCATAGAAAAGCAAGCTGCTCTTCAAAATTTCTAATGACGCGCATCCTTATTTGATCCTCTTTGTTTCAAAGGCTTTCCAAATGAAGGACAACAACGTGAATTAAATGACTTCGTGAGAGTCCATATTTTTTCATTTATGGAAGGGTAAGTGGGGAAAAAGTAGGAAGACAGTAGCCCTCAGGTGATTTTCTGAAACAGGACATTCCAATGACAACCCTGGAAGCTCAAATTCCCAAGGGTTCTGGTTTCCCCAGCAACCAGAAATGGGCATGAAAAAGGACTGCCACCTTGTGGATTATTTTTGTAACTACAACAGTCAAATCTGCTTCTGGGCACTGAATATTCATAAAGCCCAGAAGGACATCCAAGGACACCGGTCCTCAAGAAACAATCAGGAGGAAGGAGGCCAGAAGACAAAATGCAGATTAGGATGCCTATCCAGAGGCCAATCGCAGCAGGTAGATATGACTCACACCATTTGAAAAAAAAAAAATCAAGAAGATTTATAGGTGCCCAGTAAAGAAGGTCCACACTGGCATCCCGGCAGCATGACCAGGCTTGGGTGCCAAGGCTGAAATACAGTGGGGTTCCAGGATGAGGGTAGGATGTTCCAGCATTTGAGCCCTCTTTCAGGCCTGTACTGTCTGTTCAGCACTGCATGGGAACACAATTTCCTGAGGCTGACATGCCAGCTTAGAGCCAAATCAACCCTTGTGTACTCAAATAGCGGTGGTGCCCATGGACGCAAAAACCTGGAAAATCCAAATGCTGTCCAGTTAGGCAGCCAATGCTGATCCTTACTCTAACCCTTTTTTAAAAGTCCTACTTTAGGAAGGACAACACTAAAAATCAAGATATTGTATGATCAGGCAATTCTATGCCTGGGTATATAGGCGGACAAATCTTAATTTCAAAAGAGGCAGGCAATGTAACCTTCAGTACAACACTCACTATTTAAAATGCCCAAGTGACAGATCGATTCATCAAGGAAAGATGAATGTATGAGAAAAAGTGGTAGAGAATTGGGAGCTGCCTGAGTCACGAAGAAGAATGAAGTAATATCCACCTCAGCAACAGGAATCAACCCATATTTGAAAATAGTAAATGTTAATATTCAGTGGCACAATGGAAAACTCAGAAAAATGAATTACATTAAAAGAGGAATAAACTTATTTCTGCTCATTTATGCTTAACAAAGGGAAAAAGTTAGAAGATTAGAAATTTGGAGGTGTGAATAATCTACACACAAAACACATACAAATACACTATCAATTAAATGTAATTTAGAGTAAAAGGAAGGCTGGTGACAAAGCTGTAATAACCTGCATTAAAACAAAACCTCCAAAAACTTGGCATGTACAGATATACCAGTGAATTGCCTGTCTGTAAACATAAAACAAAAAACAGACTGTAAATCAATGACATTACTATAAAAATTTAAAATAAAATAGAAGGAAAAAAAACCCTGCACACTCTACTCCTCTCTAAACTCCTTTAGCCTGGATGGTGCCACATCCCTGCATCCTGAACAGAAAGGGATCCTAAGGCTGAAATATAATAAGATTCAGGGAGGAAAAGAGGGTGTGCCAGCATATGAGGCCCTTTCAGCCCTGTATTCCTTGCTCCTCTCTCAATGGGAACACAAATTTCCCGATGCAGACAGACCAGTCAGCACCCGACCCAATCTGAGTGCACCCAAATAATGATGGAGCCCCTGGGCAGAAGGAGTTGGGAAAACCCAGCTGCTCTCCTCCTCTCCAGGTGATGGCGATCCTGAATGCAGCTTCCTTCATTCAAGAGCCTCCTCTAGGCAGGACCGCACCCTCCAGGGAGCTTCCATGCAGGCCTTCAGACTTGTTTTCGCTGTGAGGGCTGAGAAGGAAGCCCTAGGAAGACAGGAGCCCTCAGGCGTTTTTCTGGCCCAGGACCTTCCCAATGACAACGCTGGGACAACCCAGACCCACCGGGGCTCAGCTTTCCCCAGCAGCGAGTTAGACGTGGCAAGTGCTGCCGCCTGGTGGACATGTCGTGTAACTACAACTGTCGCGTCCCTGCTTTTGGGCCCTGAATCTTCACAGAGCCGGAAGGGCTGAGAAGGGCCCTGGGCCCTTCTCAAAGAAACAGTCAGGAGGAAGGAGCAGGAGCGGGGAAAAAAGGAAAATCAGGACGACTTTCCAGAGGCCAATCACAGCAGGTAAGTATGTCTCACACCACGTAAATAAAAGAAAAAGAAAAACATTTAAAATTGATCACCAGGAAATGAACATCCAGATAGATTACGATTAAGGAGAAGTGATTGAAACTTGCACCAGGGTATGACTTCCCACCAGTCAGAGTGCTTATCATGTAAACATCCAAGAGCAGTAAATTTTGGTGATGTTCTTGGGGAGGTGGGAAGCCTTTGAAGCTGTTGGAGAAAATGAAAAGTGTACAGAGTCCCGTAAAGAACACTCCAGGTGTCCTTAAGACGCTGACACCAAGATATCAGATGACCGGGTAATTCCGTGCCTGGATGGATCGGTGGAGAAAGCCTTCTTCCCAAAGGACCCAGGCACCACAAGTTCACCTCAGCACACACACTTTCAATGAGTCAAGGGAGGAAGATGGCAATGGACAAACGAAACCAGGAACACCGCGTGATACAGAGGAGTAGCGCGATATGATTAAGCTGCAGAGAAGAATTCAATAATATGTATCTCTGCAACATTAATGGGCCTGTGTCTGATGATACTAAATAAAATATATTACACAGAGAAAGGCAAACGTGAATGTTATTCCATAGTAGTGTAATGAACAGCTCAACGAAAGTAATTGCATTAAAGGGAGAAATACACCGATAAGTTGAAAGAAACTCGCCAAAGGGAAAAAGTGCAGAAAATTAAAAAAAATAATGGATTTAGGAGGTTGGAGTAACCTATCCATACCCATAGCTATTAAAATAAGTCTCCAACAAAACACTAGTCTAAATGCTTTAATAATCTGTATTGGAATAACATTTCCAAAAACTTGGCATTTGTAGATGTATTGATGAACCCCCTGTCTGTACCTGTACTGTAAAACAAACACCACACTGTGAATCAATGATATTCCTATAAAATTCAAAATGCAACAAAGAAAAAGAGCTGTGCTTCCCACTCCTCTCTAGACTCCTTCAGCCTTTTGGAGTCCAGTCCCTGCAGCCAGACCAGGCTTGGATCCCAAGGCTGAAGTGTGGTGGGATTTCGGGAGGAGTAGAGCATGTTCTAGCATTTGAGCCCTTTTTTGGACCTATATTTCTTGCTCCTCTCTGGCTAGAAACATATTTTTCTGATGCAGATGGGCCAGCCAGGAGCCGACCCAATCTTAGTGGACCCACGTCACGGTGGTACCCGTGGACACAAAAAACTTGGAAAACCCAGCTGCTGTCCAGGTCTGCAGGGGATGCCCATCCTTACTCCAACTCCTTGTTTCAAAGGCCTACCCTAGGAAGGACAACACTAAAAAATCAAGATATCAGATGATCAGGCAATTTCATGCCTGGGTATATACGCCGAGCCAAACTAACCCCAAAGAGGCAGGCACTGCAAGCTTCACTACACACTCACTCTTCAAGAACACAAGTCAAGCAAGTGGGGAACATATTCAGGGAGAGACAAAACTAGGACAAAAAGTTGCACAGAGAGACAATGCAATCTGACAGAACCACGATGAAGAATGAATGAACCTCAGCCACAGGAATGGACACATATATAAAAATACTAAATAAAATTAATTAGATATAGAAACACAAACATTGTGTGGTAATTATTAGTGATGGAATGGAAAACTCAGCCAAATGAACTA
>SRVM01041106.1:0-10143 GCA_007570785.1 Antilocapra americana
TTTGGTGTCAACCACTTAGGTTTAAATGAAATAAGCCCATCATCTCGTGTATCAGTGTTTTACAGCTACAATGTATCATAAACTGTCTGTGGGGCAAAACAGAGAACAGAAAAATACACACTAGAAGGTGTGTTTTCCTTGCAAACTCATTACCATGGTAGTCGTCTTGGGTAATTTCCTTTCGAGCCTTTTGAATAGCTTTGAAAGTTTGCAAGTTTTTAAAATCTCCCCAATGGATAATGTTTGCAAAAAAATAAAAAATCGTTTGATGCCCAGAATAAGAAATAAAACATATACTCAGAATAGGTGAAAAAAAAAAAAAACAGTTGTTCTGCAAGTCAGGAAACTGATTGTGGCTGCCTATATTTCATAAACGGTGCATCCCCTTTGCAGTCACCTACAGATCAGACTCGCCCTCGACCATGGCAGAGTCCCAGAAGTAAGTGACAAGGCAATTTTGGGAGAGGCAGTGTTCTCTTCGAGTTAAAGATATTTATACATCTCTCTCCCTCACAGTCATGGGGCTTCCCAGGGAACTCAGTCGGTAAAGAATCCGCCTGATATGCAGGAGACCTGGGTTCCATCCCTGGGTTGGGAAGATCCCCTGGAGAAGGGAATGGCAGTCCCCTCCAGTATTCTTGCCTGGAGAATTCTACGGACAGAGGAGCCTGGCGAGCTACAGTCCCTGGGGTCACTGTCGGACACGAATGAGTGATGAACGCTTTCTTTCTCTCTCTCACGCCTATAATGCCACCAAGCTGTCTTTTCAACTACTCCGATGATTCCTTCAGGATGCCCGAGTCGTTACATCTTTGTATATTATACTGCAACCCACGGGGCAGTGATGTCCAGCAGGTCTCATGATGGGAATCGAGGTTTCCTTTCCTGGTTGAACCAGAGGGCAGCCTTGCCATGGGATGGAGCGGCTGTGGGGTAACTTAGACCCCCACTCTGAAGAGTCAACTTCACTTTGCCCCCGTCCCCATCAGGCTGGATCTGAGGTTGCTGCCCCCTCCCTGGCTTTCCTGCCCAGGGGTCAACTCCAGATATGCTGACCCAGACTCCTCCGGGCTGAGATCAGGATGGGAATCTTGTTACTATTTCTGCATGTAAGTACGCATTTCCTGTAACCTCTGTTTATCTGGTGAGTGTGTGCCTAACATGCCCTGTTCAGGTCAGTTTCTTTTTCTTTTTTCTTTTAAATTTTCTTTACTTTATTGTGTTGGTTTTGCCATACATTGACATGAATCTGCCATGGGTATACATATGTTCCCCTTCCAGAACCACCCCCCCCTTCCTCCCTCCCGATTCCCTCTCTCTGGGTCAGTTTCATTCAATGTTAATTGCCTACATTATTGCTCTCAGCTGGGCCTTCACTGGGCCATCTCTGAAGGCTTGTTTCCATGCTCCCTGCCTTCCCTCCTGAAAGAGAGGCTGCCTTATGCTCTCTTAGTATGAATGCACACACATCCTCACACACTCTCTCACACATGCCTGTTTTATATTCAAACAAGCTAATCATGCTTATTTGAATACGGAATCGTCCTTATTTTAGGTGCTACAAAAATTAAGTCAGCTGACGGTCAGATCAGGCGGATGTGTTGATCAAACCTTCCACAAGGGCTCCCTGGGCACCCACAGTGGTTCTTAGGGGCTGGGATGCACCCGAGTACCAGTGAGACGGTATTCCATGTCCAGGCCACTTACACTGTAATTAGAGAGCGCAGAATGAAATGCTTGTCAAGTGGTGACAAGTGCTAAGGAGAAAAATAAAGACGGAACAGGGAGTGATGGGAAGTCTAGTTCAGAAAGGTCACGCACGTTTTTGTGATGAAGGGATGTGAGTGGGAACTGAGTGCAGGAGGGGCCGGGCCCCTGCCGGCACCCCGGGGGGTAGCGGTGTCCTTGGCCAAGTCCGGCGCAGCTCGCCCTGCCCCCGTCACAGGACAGATGTGAGGGCTGGAAGGTCCCGCAGCATCGTCTAAGCTAGCAGCCTTCACTTTACACTTTAGCATAGTGAGCCCATGAAAAGGTTACAGGTCCCAGTTCAGCTTCACAAAGACATCTCTCTTGTTAGGAGGAGAAAAAAGAGAGAGAAAATGTCAAGTGGGGGCTGCGCAGAGAATCTGCCAAAACATTCAAGAACGTGTGTAAGAAAGTCGTCCAAAGATAAGTTCCTGAACATTTGACCAAATATTCTATGTTTGGTTTCATACCGTGAGAATGCAACGACATAGTAAATATCGGCTCTAAGTTCTCAGCAACCATCATTATTATTTTATTAAATTGGACAGCAGTGTGACCCATAGTCTGTCCCTGGGCTGTTAAAAACCTGCGTGAGGGGAAGTATCATTCCAAATCCTTCAATGCAATTAACACCCTGGTACGGAGACTCGAAATGTTGGGGTGTCTGCTTCTACAACCTTATCCTAGACCTTAATAATCCTGGAGAATGTTGGAGGGAGGGTGGTCATGGACCTGAGAGAGGACATTGTAGAAAACCAACTAATAAACTCCCTCACTTGCTGTGAGAGAGGAAGTCGTTATGTTCTTCCTCTCAGTAGTAGTATCCGTGGTTTTAAAGACACTCTGGAGCTCATTTCCCTGTTAGTTAAATGTCCCCACTGACTTACATTTTCCTGTTAAACCTTTCATAACACGTGGTGTTTGTAGAATTGTGCGTCCTTTTTCTGAGGCTGTTTGCTCCAAGAAGACCTAGCTTTCCATTGTGCCCCCGCCTCTATAGTGCACGGTAAGTATTTTTGAACAGATGGAGAGGCAGCCATGCCTCTGCATTGATGGGAGTTCTCTTTTGTTCGTTAACTTAGAAACTGTCGGGAGCGGGTGGAGAGGGGCCCAAGGCAGTCCTGTGGGACTCCTGGTTTGCTAACCAGGGCCGATGACGGCTTCCATCTCCATGAAGCCCTGGCTGGGTTTATGGTCTGTGCGTGCCAAGTCGCTTCAGTCGTGTCCAACTCTTGGCGACCCTATGGACTGTAGCCCACGAGGCTCCTCTGTCCATGGGATTCTCCGGGCAGTAATACTGGAGTGGGGTGCCTGTCCATCCCAGGTGCCACCTGGGAGCTAGGGTGGGAAGCCAGAATGTCCTCCAGATGTAGCGTGAGCAGCCCAGCCCTCCGCTGGAAGGAGAACCAGGCAACATGGGTCAGGTTTGCTCAGAGTCTGAGCTGCATGGTTTGCCTGTGCCGTTACCTTTTCCAGCTCTATCAACACTTTGGGATCACAAGGGGAGTCTTGGGGCTCCTTACCTTGGGCTGAGCTCGCTGAGTGCACAGCTTTTAGCTATGATTAACCCTTGCCCTCACCTGCACCTTATGTGGGCTATACAGAAACCTTACAGAGAGCACAATGCTAACTTCCAGGATACCTGTTTCTAGTATCTCATTCATTCCCTCCGCCTTTCTGCACCAAATGCACAAAACCTCACTGGCTCGTGGGTGCTCCCTGATTCCTGCTTCTCTGAATCCAGGTAGCACTTAATTGTTTAAACCTGTGGATTCTTTCAGCCAACTTCCTTGTGTGCTCACCATGCTCCTTGTGATGGAAACAGAGGCATGATCAAGGGCAGTACTCCTTAAAAATAGCCATTTTCATAATTAATGTCTAGCCTACCTCACATCATTCTGTAATTTCAGTTTGGCTGGAGAAACAAGATTAAATGGCATTCTTAAAGAAACTCCTCAAAGGTGGAAAATTTATATTCAGAGAGTCAGGAAAATAAATCTAAATAGCTTTGCTGTGTAATGTTTACAGTGCGTATGCATTCAGCATTTATGACTTAAATAGATGAGGATGTGAGTAACTTCTAGGCATGATAATGTTTCCTTTGATCACAAATATGTTTTAGGATTGTCAGAGCCAGTGGGGAAAATTACTAAAGAACCTTGTTTCACTGGCACTGAATGTTTTGACATTTTCACTTCACATCAAGGTGCTGGAATGATTCCCCAGAGATCGTAAAACCTGACACAGGTACCAGCAAGTAGATGGAATTCTGGTTTCTCGTTAGCTTTGCGCGGATGGAGAGCCATGGGCGTTTCAAGGGGCGTTGGGTCCATCTGCTGGTAGGAGGAGGACTTAGGCCCTGATTGGAGGTGCCTGCGTTCCTGGCTTGGCATTGTTCCTGCAGAGATGTTCTGGCTGACAGCCCTACCCTGGGCCTCTGTGCTCTCCAGCAGGGAAAGGATGCTCTTCCTGCAAGCCTGGGGCCTGGGGCCTGGGACCTGGCATTGTACCAGGAAGACTCAGTGCCAAAGTTCTGGTCTTTCCATCAGAAGAGCGGAGACTCCTGACCTTGGGAAGCTGTTTTGGCTTCAGTGTTTTCATCTTTAAAAAGAAGGGTTTGGAACCAAAGAAAAATGCTCAGAGTTTGCATATTCTGGGCACTTACAACCTTCCATGTGTTTTAATTGACTCAGTGTAAGCCAGGTTGTGAGCCATCTTGTTTGCAGAGAAGGGAAGCCTGAGTGACTTGTCACAGGTCACACGACTGGTAGACCAGCTGTCCAGCTCGGGGCGCAGGCCCTGACCCCTGCAGCTATGCTTTGTTCATGCTGCCTGCAATGTCAGGTCCAGTCCCGGGGTGAAGAGATGCAGAGAAAGGAGCGGACAAGGAGATTACAAGGAATGGGGCAGCTGTCCTGAAGGCTGCTTGTCAGCCACCACTGTCTTCATGGGACACTTGGGAACCTGGCCCCCCTTCTTCCAGCCCTGCCTTCCTCTCCCCTCCCACACCTCCTCAAAGACCAGCCCAGCCCAGAGTCATGGTGTAGTATTGATTGGGTGTCCTGCAAATAAATCGTCCCAGGAGCTCTGAAGCCACGCCCCAATGCATCTTAGAGACCCAGGCTGTCCACATGGTGAGAACACGTATGACCCTGTTTGGAGGTATGTCCCCACACAGTGTGGGGCTCAAGGTCTTTGTTAACCAGAAATCCATCATTTGTAGTCATTACACCTTGCTGAAATTCTGTGGAGGGGATGGGACCAGGTGATGTTCAGCTATTAAACTCTTTGAAGAATCCCAGGGAGTGGGCTCAGGCCACTGGAGGTGCAGACAGAGGTCTGAAGCTCCAGTCTCTGCCTTGCCAGCCCCAGGCATCTCTTTTGCCCCCAAGGGCTCCATGGAAGGCAGAGCATGCATATTTGACATTGACCTAGATGACATCAGAGGCTTTCACCAGCCTCGGATGTGTGTGTGGGGGGGCAGTCGTTAAAGTAGAAAAGAATAGCTTTATTGTTTTGCCAGGTAAAGGGAGCCCCAGTGGGCTAATGCCCTCAACACTGTCCCCACAGAGGGTGTGGTCAGCGTGTGGACTTTCTCTTGATTGGTTGGTGGTGAGGTAAGTGAAAGTGAGCATCGTCAACCTGCCGATTCCAACTGCTCTAGAGTCTGCACTCTTATGGGCAGTCTTACAGATAGCTTCTGCCACCTGGTAGGGGCTTCAGTATCGGGTGTCTGGACTTACTGAGGCTCAGGCTTTTTGTGTCTCAGCGCAGAAGGAATTCAGTGAGAGGCGAAGTGACAGGCCAGAAGTACATTTATTATTATAGGATGCTTTTAAGAGATGTGAGCGGGCAAGCAAGAAAAATCTCCCCTTCGCCACTTCTAAACACTGCTTCTTTCTCTTTCTGGAAATGAAGGTAAGAGTTAAAAGTTCCTACAGTTTGTCTTCACTCAAAACATCATTATAGACTGTTGACAGGCAAGGGAAGCTACATGGGCTTCCCTTGTAGCTCAGCTGGTAAAGAATCCACCAGCAATGCAAGAGACCTGGGATCGATCCTTGGGTTAGAAAGATGCCCTGCAGAATGGAAAGGCTACCCACTCCAGTATCCTGGCCTGGAGAATTCCATGGGCTGTATAGTCCATGGAGTCACAAAGAGTCAGACACGGCTGAGCAACTTTCACAGTAGACAAAATCCTATATTAACATTTCAAGATGAAGCAAGAGAGGGGAAGAGACTCTATAAGACTTCCTTAAAAAAAAAGCTGAAGCGTAATTGATTACAGTGTAAGCTCGAACAGCTTGGTTCTGGACAAGCTTTTCCGGTGTCGCCACTGGAGCCTCAGGTGTCTCTGGACCCCCAAGGCTTTATTGTCGGTTCTGCTCTTTGGTGTTTAACACTGACATGTCTGTATTGCATTTTCTTTGCCACGTGTGTGTTTTCAACGTTGCAGCTATACCCACTTTTTTTTTTTTTACTCTATTTAGAAGTTAAAAAAAACACTTTAAGTTCAAAAATGCAGTTTAGCTATTAAGTTTAGCTGACCTGCAAAGCAGAAACAGATAAATGGACCTTGTGGAGTTTGGGTAAACAGCCATACTTAGTGCGGTACAGATATTCAGACTTTTTAAGTCACAGCTATTTATTCTGGGAAGAATACGTCTTGGCTGCTTTTTCATATCTTTGACCAGCTTACTTCTTAAGCATAGCAAGTATCTGCCATTGTAATAGAATTTGTGGATCACTAAAAGCAAGACCTGCCCCAAATATTTCTTGTATAGACTTGCAATAATGCCAGCACGGCTCAGCCCTGTGCCTCAAGGCTCAAAGCTCTCTAAAACACAAGGCTTCCTGGTGGCCTTGACTGCGTCTCATTTGTTGCTGTATGTGTAATTCTTCACACATGGCCTAGGTTATATAGGTATCCCGAAAATACCGGATATCTTCTAAGAGTTTCACGAGCTTAAACAGGAGATGGGATGTGAATGAATCTGGGTTGTGTCGTGGACTGAAAGTCACTGTAAGTTCAACAGTGCAGTTTAGCAATAAAGTTTAGCTGTCCTGCAGAGCAGAAGCAGATCAATGGATGTTGTGGAGCTTGGGTAGACAGTCCTACTCAGTGCAGAAAGTCCCTCTGAGGAAGTCCTACCCTTGGTGGGAGCAGTGTCGAGTGTTGAGAAGGATGCTGGGGATGGATCCTTTGGAGCTGAAGCAGCGAATGTCATGGTGGGTGAAGGAGGAGGGGCACCACGTGTGTCTCAAGTCATCATCTCTGCCTTAGAGTGGGAGGGCGCCAGCATCAGCCGAAGGTGGGGGTGCCCGAGGATCTGGTAGCAGACTTTCGAAGGGAGGAGGACCAGGACTAGGAGCTCTGCCTTTGCTCCGTCCCGGTTCTGCCTGTGTGTCCCTGTGTCTGTCTCTTCTGCAAAGGTCAGCGTAGCTCCCATCATGGCATTTCAGAGCCTCGAGTTCAGAGTCAAATGGAACATTTGGATGGGGAGGGAAAAAATAGAGGAGAAGGGGGAACAAGAGTGAAGTGTGACTTCTCAGACAGGTGAAAGGGCTGAGGTTCATTTCCGAGGTCTCCAGAAGGACAGGCGGTAACAGGTGAAGGTGCTGCTGACTTGACGTGAACTGCTGGGCCTGCTTTTCCCTGAGGGCAGAGGTCTTCCTGGGGGTGGATGGGCCAAGGCGGAAGCCCTCAGACAGCTGGCCGTGGGAGAGCATCCGAAAGGCACACCTTGCAGCCTGCAAATCTGAGCTAATGTGTGTGTCCCAGATAACAAGATGGAGAGAAAGCCATTAAACCCATGTGTCTTTTGGGGCTGTAAGTTTTGAACAGCGAAGACAGCTTTAAGAGAAAAGTCCCATGAGTTCAGTCTTGCTCCCAACTCGTTGTGATTCTTTAAGAGCTGAGCTTGTCTGGCGCTTTCCTGACACAGCACCCTGTGGTCTGTGGTGGGGGGTGACTGTGCTGAGTGTATCAGTGAGATATTGCTACTTAAGCGCCCCCGAGTCGGTGGGCTTAATGCACTGGTCACGGAATTGCTAAAATCATGCGTTGGGCTTGGCCGATCTTGGCTGTGCTTCGTTGCGTCAGCTCCTTGGTTGGCTGGCTCCTGCTGATGCTATGCTGTCCTCTTCAGACCGTGAGCTGGGGGCAGTCCTGATCCAAGTATCTCTCCTTCTCTCCCTCCTGGACTGGGATCATGGCCTTTGCATGACCACGGTAGAAATGCAGGAAAACAGGGAGACACAGGCAAGGTCTCCTGAGGTGTCGAGGCGGACTGCTGCATCTGCCTTGCTGTGTTGCTCAAGCGAGTTCCTGGTCAAGGGACAGAGAAGGGTGCCCCATCCTCCACGGAGCATGCAACCTGGGCGATGCATGAAGTCCGGCTGCAGAACTGAGACTGCTAGTGAGGTTTCCCATCTGAGATCCTACGGATGCTTGAACGACCGTTCCAGACGCCAAAGATGCTCCGGCAGCTGCGAGGGGGGCTGTAGGAGGGACGCGGGTGGATGACCAGGACTGACTTGGACCCTCACAGTCATTGTTGGTTGTTGTAGACGCAGTGAGTTTTAGATTCCTGAAGTGGTATAGAGGTTTGGTCCTTGGGTTTCTTTTCTTTCATCCCCTAATGAGTCAACTGCACGTACCAGGTTGCTACCAGGGGAGGCGTGTCTGTTGCATCCTGGTTCCTGGAGCTGAAGAGGGAGAAGGAAGGACTAGCGTTCACCCTTGTGCTCATGTCAGGAACGGTGTATGAACTGCGTTATCTCCACTTAAACAGGGCGAGCGTTGAGCAGGAAGGACACTGCTCAGGTTCGTGCAGGCGTATTTCCGAGGCAGTGCCTTCTCGGAGACGCTGAGGCTGAATTTCCAGGGTTTGGGCTCGAAGGCAGAAAATACAAATTTGTAAGCTTCCTGTGGTGTTGGTGATGGCTGTATTTTTGATACACAGAAAACAGGGATAGATAATAGGCCTCCAACCTCTGCATTGATTTTAAAGAACGTCTGCCTGCACTGTTTGAAGCCATAAAGATTGCCTTCAGAGCTGAAGTTTCTCTATAAGATGATCTGGAATTTTGCCACCAACTTCATGAGGATTAGTGACTGCAGTTTATATGGAGAACTTTGGAGAACTTTCTACTTCTTAAAGATGTTGTAAGTTTCCTTATTAGATATACATAGAGAGCTAATGGGTTTCCCAGGTGGCGCTAGTGGTAAAGAACCCACCTGCAATGCAGGAGTCGTGGGTTCAGTCCCTGGGTTGGGAAGATCCCCTGGAGAAGGGAATGGCAACCCACTGCAGTACTCTTGCCTGGAGAATCCCCTGGACAGAGGAGCCTGGTGGGCTGCAGTCCATGGGGTCGCAGCGTCAGATAGGACTAAAGCGACTTAGAGCAAATGGCTGCATAGAGCTAATACCTGAATACAGGACATTTCTCTTAATATAGGCTCTCTGCACCTTTGTCTTCTTTTGTAATTAGTACACAATTGTCCTTATGGTCTGTTATGTCAAAGATATAATTTCCTTCTGCCTTTTTCTGTCTGTTTTCATTGTTTTCAAAAATGGGCTGTAATCAGACCTGAAAAAAAAACAACTTAATTTCATGACCTACTAAAAGCATTGTCAGGCCAGATACAAATTCTTATTCTCCAAGTGTGTAAGTTGCCAAAAAGAGGTTGCGATCACATGTAAAGGCCTTTTTTTCAGATCGCATCTCGGAGGTCTTTTATCACAATTCTCACCCCTCGGAGACACCTCGTTTGATTAGATCCTGGTGAAATTCTGCTCTCCCCTGTGGAACCAGCCGAACCAGCTGCTGGGCCATCAGAGCAGGAGGCCAGCTCTGTCCAGGGGCCCCAGCACCCTACCTGGTTTGCACAGAGGGACCTCACTCTGGCTGGTTTCACTTGTTCTAACAGGGCCATGGGAGGTAAAGATTTGGTGGTTGGTCCTTGTGTCAGAAGCTGAGATCCAATCTCTGATGATTTTAAAGTGAAAATTCATGGCCTGGGGAAGTAAACATAGGAAGTTGTTCAGTTTGGGGCCTGGGAGGTGCTGGAAAGAGGCTAGAAGGATGGAAGACAGGAGAGAAAGTTCAGGGGGCCAGAGTGGAGCTGGGGGCTTAGCCCCAGAGTGGGGCTGGACCTGCAGGCAGAGTGGTTTCAGGGTGAGGTGTGGCCTGCCTCTTCCCTGGAGAGGTGCCCAAGAGGACCCAGGTGGTAAAGTTTTCCTTCTGCTCCCTCTTGACCTTCGCCCTGAATAGCCATGTGGTATGTTTTTCAAGAGGAGTGAGTTCCCTCTGCAACCATGGGGATGTGGCCAGCGCTGGCTCCTGACTCTTGAGCATCCTTCCAGCGTGGGGTGGGCACCACGCTCACCCCCC
>SRVM01041119.1:0-20131 GCA_007570785.1 Antilocapra americana
ACTTTCCAAGGTACACTTTCATATTATCTCAGATGAAATGTCCTTAAATTAGCATATGCTTTCTTAGTCCCATACATGAGTGTCAGGCAACTCCTCACTAGGTCACAATTTGCTGGGGGCAAGCCTCAACGGGGTCCGGGGGTTTTGAGGGATGAGTGGTGTCAGCGGAAGAACTGAGCTGAGTCAATGTGGTGATAGAGCAGTCTCTCTCTTTATTGTTGTTGGTTTACAGTTTTTATACCCAAGAAACACACCCATTATGTCACATATTATTCTATACAATCTTGTTTTCTGCTTATCATCAACAACTTTAATATTAAGCTCATCTTTCTGTGTAGTCAGATTTAACATTAGTATGTTTACCATTTGAATGTCTCCAGTATACTTTGTATAAGTACATAAATCTAAGTAGAAAGGTTACATTTCTCTTCTTAGGTGCAACTATGTAGAAGCTAGACAGAAGGGCTTAAGCTTGAAACTGTTTTATTCTATTAACCTATTTCGGTTCTTATGAGGAAAGAGGACAAAGAGACAGTTTGGAGAGAGGAAAGAGGACTAAGTCTAGCAGGGATTTGGAAAGGTGACCCAAGTATGAGCCCTTCTGGTGGTGGCCTTGCCATGACCCCCAGAGAACTCTTGGTAAATTCCCCAGTAAGGAGTAGGAGGTGTAGTAATCTATTTAAATGTCCCTTATTCCTCCTTTGTCCCCAGGGAAGGGAATCTGCCTTCCCCCAACCCCCTGGGGGAAATAAGGTGTGAGGGAATTATCTCAGGATGAATTATTTCTAACTGGGACTGACCTACTGAAATGAGCTAATGTTCAGAGCATAAGCAGAACTTCCCAAGAAAAACACCAGGAGGGGGCCTTGCCTTGGGATGCCCCGAAGGAAAATCTGCTTTCCAGTTTCCTTCTCAGTCTCCTGACCTTGTCATCCAAGTGAGGGGGCATCCTGAGGGATCCCGCAACAACTTCTTCATTTGAAAGAACTTAATATCTCTTATACCTTCTAAATTTGTTAATTTTGCTTTTAAAATGTTTTTGTCACTCCAACAGTTTAGTGAAATATAAAATAAGGTACTTTTCTTCATTTGAGGTATATTCACAAAATCATATTTAAACATATTAACGCTCTGACTGAAAGAAGCAAGGCTCAGAGTTTAATATATATCAAAGAATAATAAATCATGAAATCAAAGCTAGTTTCAAAATAATTATTAAAATACTAGGAAAAACAAACATACACTTACTAAGATCTCTTATATAGTTCTTACTTTCAACTTAAAGTTTATCTCCAACCTCAGTAGTATAAATCCCTCCAAAAGATATGCTTTACTAGGTCCAGCTTCTTTTCCTCCTCTCCTTCTGTTCTATACCTCTCTATTTATACCTTTCTCACAGTTCTATTGACACTGCATCAAAATATCCATAGAATGTGGCAGCCTAGCAACCAAACAGAACCCTCTGCAAAGAGCGGGAGGAGAGAATAAATGAAATGACAAACTGTGAATTGTTTTTAGATGGAAGGTAAATATTCTTTGCTGCCAAAGATGGAGAAGCTCTATACAGTCAGCAAAAACAAGACCAGGTGCTGACTGTGGCTCAGATCATGAACTCCTTATTGACAAATTCAGACTTAAGTTGAAGAAAATAGGGAAAACCACTAGACCATTCAGGTATGACCTAAATAAAATTCCTTATGATTATACAGTGGAAGTGAGAAATAGATTTAAGGGACTAGATCTGATAGACAGAGTGCCTGAAGAACTATGGAGAGAGGTTCATGACATTGTACAGGAAACAGGGATAATGACCATCCCCATGGAAAAGAAATGCAAAAAAGCAAAATGGCTGTCTGAGGAGGCCTTACAAATAGCTGTGAAAAGAAGAGAAGCAATAGAAGCGAAGAGCAAAGAAGAAAAAGAAAGCTATACCCATTTGAATGCAGAGTTCCAAAGAACAGCGAGGAGAGATAAGAAAGTCTTCCTCAGTGATCAATACAAAGAAATAGAGGAAAAAAAAAAAAACAGAATAGGAAAGACTAGAGATCTCTTCAAGAAAATGAAAAAATACCAAGGGAACATTTCATGCAAAGATGGGTTCAATAGAAGACAGAAATGGTATGGACCTAACAGAAGCAGAAGATACTAAGAAGAGGTGGCAAGAATACACAGAAGAAAAATCTTCACGACCCAGATAATCACGACGGTGTGATCACTCACCTAGTGCCAGACATCCTGGAATGTGAAATCAAGTGGGCCTTAGAAAAAGTATCACCATGAACAAAGCAAGTGGAGGTGATGAAATTCCAGTTGAGCTATTTCAAATCCTGAAAGATAATGCCATGAAAGTGCTGCACTCAATATGGCAGCAAATTTGGAAAACTCAGAAATGGCCACAGGACTGGAAACGGTCAGTTTTCATTCCAGTCCCAAAGAAAGGCAATGCCAAAAAATGCTCAAAGTATTGCACAATTGTACGCATCTCACACGCTAGTAAAGTAATGCTCAAAATTCTCCAAGCTAGGCTTCAGCAATACCTGAACCATGAATTTCCAGATGTTCAAGTTGGTTTTAGAAAAGACAGAGGAACCAGAGATCAAATTGCCAACATCCCCTGGATCATTGAAACAGCAAGAGAGTTCCAGAAAAACATCTATTTCTGCTTTATTGACTATGCCAAAGCCTTTGACTGTGTGGATCACAATAAACTGTGGAAAATTCTTCAAGAGAGGGGAATATCAGACCACCTTACCTGCCTCTTGAGAAACCTGTATGCCGGTCAGGAAGCAACAGTTAGAACTGGACATGGAACAACAGACTGGTTTCAAATAGGAAAAGGAGTACGTCAAGGCTGTATATTGTCACCTTGCTTATTTAACTTATATGCAGAGTACATCATGAGAAACGCTGGGCTGGAAGAAGCAAAGATAAAATCAAGATTGCCAAGAGAAATATCAATAACCTCAGATATGCAGACGACTCCACTCTTATGGCAGAAAGTGAAGAGGACCTAAAAAGCCTCTTGATGAAAGTGAAAGAGGAGAGTGACAAAGTTGGCTTAAAGCTCAACATTCAATAAACTAAGATTATGGCATCTGGTCCCATCACCTCATGGCAAAGAGATGGGGAAACAATGGCAGACTTCGTTTTTTTTTGGGCTCCAGAATCACTGCAGATGGTGATTTCAGCCATGAAATTAAAAGATGCTTACTCCTTGGAAGGAAAATTATGACCAATTTAAATAGCATATCAAAAAGCAGAGACATTACTTTGCTAACAAAAGTCCAACTAGTCAAGGCTATGGTTTTTCCAGCAGTCATGTATGGATGTGACAGTTGGAGTGTGAAGAAAGCTGAGCTCTGAAGAATTGATGTTTTTGAACTGTGGTGTTGGAGAAGACTCTTGGGAATCCCTTGGACTCCAAGGAGATCCAACCAGTATCCATCCTAAAGGTCAGTCCTGGGTGTTCATTGGAAGGACTGATGTTGAAGCTGAAACTCCAATACTTTGGCCACCTAATGCAAAGAACTGACTCATTGGAAAAGACCCTGATGCTGGGAAGGATTGGGAGCAGGAGGAGAAGGGGATGCCCGAGGATGAGATGGTTGGATGGCATCACCGACTCGATGGACATGAGTTAGGGTAAACTCTGGGAGTTGGTGATGGACAGGGAGGCCTGGTGTGTTGTGATTCATGGGGTCACAAAGAGTCGGACATGAAGGAGTGATTGAACTGAACTGAACTGAGACATGCAAACAAATTTTGTGCAGTGTATGGTAAAGGTGCTGCGACTGATAGAATGGGTCACAAGTGGTTTGTGAAGATATATGCTTTGGATTTCCCACTGGACAATGCTTCATAGCTGGGTAGACCAGTTGTCATTGAAAGAAATCAAATTGAGACATTAATTGAGAACAATCAATATTACATTATGTGAGGAGATAACTTACATACTCAAAATATCCAAATCAAGCATTAAAAATCATTTGGACCAGCTTGATTATATTAATCATTTTAATGTTTACATTCACATCAATTAAGCAAAAAAAAAGCAAAAGCTAAAACAGAAAACCTTCTTCACTATCTTTTTCACATGTGATACTCTAGTTTGTTGTTGTTATTCAGTTGCTAAGTCATGTCAGACTCTTTGCAATCCCATGGACTGCAGCATACCAGGCTTCCCTGACAGTGTTTGCTTAAACTCATGTCCATTGAATCAGTGGTTCAATCCAAGTATCTCATCCTCTGTCATCCTTTTCTCATTCTGACCCTAATTTTTCCCAGCATCAGAGTCTTTTCCAAGAAGTTGGCTCTTCACATTAGTTGGCCAAATTATTGGAGCTTCAGCTTCAGCATCAGTCCTTCCAATGGATACTCAGGTTTGAATTATTTGAACTGGTGTGATCTCCTTTCTGTCCGGGTGACTCTCAAGAATTTTCTCCAGCCTCACAATTTGAAAGCATCAGTTCCTCAATGCTCAGCCTCCTGTATGGCAAAACTCTCACATCTGTACATGACTACTGGAAAAACCATAGCTTTGACCTGGCGGACTTTGTCAGTAAATTTATGTCTCTACTTTTTAATATGCTGCTTATGTTAATCATAGCTTTTATTCCATGGAGTAAGTGTCTCTTACTTTTGTGGCTGCAGTCACCATCCACAGTGATTTTGGAGTCCAAGAAAATAAAATCTGCCATTGTTTCCACTTTTCCCCCTTTTATTTGCCACAAAGTGATGTGACTGAATTCTAACATCTTAATTTTTTGAATGCTAAGTTTTAAGCCAGCTTTTCCACTCTACTCTTTCATCCTCATCAAGAGGCTCTTTAATTCTCTTCACTTTCTGCCATTAGAGTAACATCATGTACATATCTGATGTTATTGATATTTCTCCTGGAAATCTTGATTCCAGGTTTTGATTCATTCAGCCCAGCATTTCACATGATATACTCTACATATACGTTAAACAAACAGGGTGACAATATACAGCCTTGATGTACTCCTTTCTCAATTTGGAACCAGGCCAACTCCTTTCTCAATTTGGAACCAGGCCATTTTTACATGTCCAGTCCTGACTGTTGCCTTTTGACCTGCATACAGGCTTTTTAGAATGAAGGTAACATGGTCTGGTATTCCCATCTCTTTAAGAATGTTCCACATTTTCTTGTGATCCATAAAGTCAAAGGTTTTAACATAGTCAGTGAAGCAGTCCATGGGGTCACAGACATGACTCAGTGATTGGACAACATACTTCTTTTAGTTTTTTAGCAGTTGATCTCAGATATATGGAGAGAGAGAAGCTTACAAGAGTCTATTTGCAAATAAGGTCTGTTGTCTTGAGCAAACTCTAGGAGACAGTGAAGGATAGGGAAGCCTGGAGTGCTGCAGTCCATGAGGTCACAAAGAGCCAAACATGACTTAGTGACTGAACAACTGCAGTCTTGTTTATAGTGATGTACAACTGTCATCATTTTCATGGGTTGATATTGTACTATAGATATAGAGGAGATTTCCCTGGAGGCTCAGCAATAAAGAATCTGCCCTGCCAATGCAGGAGACATGGGTTCAATCCCTGGGCTGGGAAAGTCCCCTGGAGAAGGAACTAGCAATCCACTCCAGTGTTCTTACCTGGGAAATCCCATGGACAGAGGAGCCTGTTGGGCTACAATCCACAGAGTTGAAAAGAGTTGTATAAAGACTGAGTGACTAAATAACAACAACAGCATAGCTATTTTAGGGTGTGGAAGTTAAGGAAGGTCATTTGGGACAAATAGAAAACCACTAAGGATTTTGTAGATTTAAATTCAACCTTGTTAAAAATCACAATAAATGCAAATGATCTAAATGCATAATATATAGGAATTCTATCCAGGTTCAAAAAGAACTCTTAAATTTGAGTGTAAGAAACTCATCTCCTGACCCTCACTATCCCCCTCCTGCAGACAAAATATCTCAACAGATAAAGAAGATACATGGTTTGAAAATAAGCATATGAAAAATTTATTGACACCATTAGTCACCCTGGAAATGCAAATTAAAATCATGATAGCTCCTTATAACTCATTAGAATGGCAAAATAAAAGCAACCAAAGCAGAACAAAAACCTAATAATGCCAACTGGGACTCTCATATATTGATTTTGGGGAAGAAAGGTAATACAGTCACTTTGGAGGAAAAGAGGGCTGCTTCTTTTAAATTAAATATGTACTTTTTATATCTCCAAATGATCCCATTCCTAGGTATTTTTGCAAGTGAAATGAAAATGCATGTGTTCCCCAAAACTTGTATGTAGATTTTTATACAATTTTTACTTATGATTACAAAAATCTGAAAAGGAAATTTTTTAGAAAAGGGAATGAATAAATGGACTGTGGTGCATGCACACAGTAGATTACTACTCAGCAATAGAAAAAGACACTGCACTGTTGATTCAAACAACAACATAGTTGAATTGTAAGGCTTTTTTTCTATGCTAGAACTGAAAGTTGATATACATACATGAGGCATTGTGAAAAAGGCACAGGGATAGAAAACTATATGAATTATAGCTAGAGCTTTCAAACAGGGAAGGAGTTGACTACAAGTTGACAGCATAAGAGAAGTTTTGAGGTCAAAAACTGTTAGGTGTTTTCTATCTCTGTTCACTGAGAAGGCTTAGAATCAGGGACATTCTATTGTTAACCAGCCAACCTATCTCCCAGATTATGGTTTTTAAATAACATTCTCTAATAAGAAGAACCAGTAATTCTTGAAGAAGATGCATATTTCAAATACCAAGAAATAAAATACAAGATGAACCTAGAGCATATTGTTGTACAATATAGTCAGAAAGTAATTAAAAATAATAAAAGGGCTTGGAGTATAGGAAAAGAACAGAGGAGCCAAGCAAAAGAACTCCTGATAATCTAAGCTGAAACAATTTGAAAAAAAAAACACAATTTTTTTAATAGCAAGAGGCTAAGTATAAAGTTAATTTATTTTCATTGTGTCACACAAAAGTACTTAGCTTTATCCAAATTTTATATGTGTGTAGAATTATGACAAATAAATATATGCGTGCATACATAAAATAACTCATAGAAGTTGAATTTCACATTACAACTCTGTATTGTGCAGAACAAGAATGAGTACTGGGCTTGCAATTAAAAGATTTGTGTTCAAATCCTGTGTCTATGAACAACTCAGAATTTCAGTTCATTAATTTATAAAATGTAAACAAAGTCCAGTTCATCATGGTTCCTACAGACTAATAGTTTAATCAAGGCATATGAAATTGACTAACCAGTGAACACTAATTTTATTTCTGTGGAATAATTTACTTGGTTGAAATTACTGGGGTTTTATTTCACAACAATGATTGCCCTTGTAGCACACCGGCCCCAATTCCCAGAATATAGTTTGATGTAAAATGTCTTATCCTAATTAATATGGTCTATACATTGATATTTTCTTACTTTTCTTATCACTTTAGAGTAGCTTCATGACTAACATAATATTACTTGTCCTGGTTCTTATTTTGTGTTAAGTATTGATATTAACCAAGCCCTATGCATTGTCTGACCAAAGTTTGATACCTCAATTTAGAACTAGTTTGGATTTACATGTGTGAAAGGACATCAGTAATTTTCTCACATTTACCTAATCTTCCCTGATGGATTCAGGCCATGCTTTTCATTTACTCCAGATGTGATGACTAAACTGTCAGCTATGTTTCTGCTATTCCTTTAATCTTTCCCCAGAGGCAATAATAAAAGATTAATAGTTGAGAGTGGTATCTAGGCTAAAGTTAATGCTTATTTAAAACATTGGCAGCAAGCTTACATTCTTTGAAGGGATAGTTTTTAGGAGACCAGGAAGTTGGATTATTATGTTATCTATTATAAAAATTACTAAAATATCTGGTGTCCTTAGACTGTACAGTCAAACTTAATTAAAATATAAAAATGAAAAACTATTTAGGACTGTCTATGAATATCTCAAAGAGAGTGAAAAAACTAAACTCTTCAAAAAAAAAGATTTTCAGTACTCAAAAAAATTCAACAGCATTTCAAACTAATAAATATATTCATTATCTTTATAGTTTGTTTTATTATATGGAAAATGAATTATTTTAATTTTATTTATTAATTAGGTCACTCTACTTAACAGAAAAAAAGCCACAAAGAAAATCATTATTACAATTTCAATAGGGAGCATGTTGAGGATAAAAGTATGCAATCTAACTTCTGTTAGATAATTAAGGTTTCATTTAAATATCTAGTCAGAATAATATTTTCCTTAGAATAATAGTAGTAATTAATTTAAAAACTATTTCTTAAGTTTTCCAAGAAATTATATTCATTTCTTTTTACCCCATGTTTTTATCAATATAGGGGAATATTTTACTCAGTTTAGCTAACTTCATTAATACTTTTAGAATATAGGGTATAAACATGTAGTAAATGGGCTTTCATTTGTCTTCTTGTTAGGGATATCATAAATGTTAGAAACAGGGTCTGGTCTTAGTCATAAGGGATCTGATTTAGGTCATACCTGAATGATTTAGTCGTTTTCCTTACTTTCTTCCATGTAAGTCTGAATTTTGTAATAAGGAGTTCATGATTTGTGCCACAATCAGCTCCTGATCTTTTATTTTTTTTTTTTCTGACTGTATAGCACTTCTTCATCTTTGGCTGCAAAGAATATAATCAATCTGATTTCAATATTGACCATCTGGTGAAGTCCATGTGTAGAGTTGTTTCCTGTGCTGTTTGAAGAGGGTATTTGCTATGACCAGTGCATTCTCTTGGCAAAACTCAGTTTGCTTTTGCCCTGCTTCATTTTGTATGTCAAGGCCAAACTTGCCTGTTACTCCATGTATCTCTTGACTTCTACTTTTGCATTCCTGTCCCCTATGATGAAAACGACATCTTTTTTTTTTTTTTTTTTGGTGTTAGTTCTAGAAGGTCTTTTAGGGCTTCATAGAACCATTCAACCTCAGCTTCTTTGGCATTAGTGGTTGGGGCATGAACTTGTATTACTGTGATATTGGAAACAAACAGAGATCATTCTGTCATTTTTGAAATTGCACCCAAATAATGCATTTCAGACTCTTTTGTTGACTATGAGGGCAACACCATTTCTTCTAAGGGATTCTTGCCCACAGTAGTAGATATAATGGTCATCTGAATTAAATTCTCTCATTTCAGTCCATTTTAGGTCACTGATTCCTAATACATCAATGCTCACTCTTGCCATCTCTTGTTTGAGCACTTCCAATTTACCTTGAATCATGGACCTAACATCCCAGGTTCCTATATAGTATTGTTCTTTACAACATCAAACTTTACATCCATCACCAGTCACCTCCACAACTGGATGTTGTTTTTGCTTTGGCTCCATCTCTTCATTCTTTTTGGAGTTATTTGTCCACTCTTCTCCAGTAGCATATTGGTCACCTACAGACCTGGGGAGTTCATCTCTCAGTGTCATATCTTTTTGCCTTTTCATATTGTTCATGGGTTCTCAAGGCAAGAATACTGAACTGGTTTGCCATTCCCTTCTCCATTGGACCATAGTTTGTCAGAACCCTCCATCATGACCCATCCATCTTGGGTAGCCCTATATGGCATGGCTCCTAGTTTCATTGAGTTAGACAAGGCTGTGGTCCATGTGATTGGTTTGGTTACTTTTCTGTGATTGTGGTTTTCATTCAGTCTACCCTCTGATGAATAAAGACAAGAGGTTTATGGAAACTTCTTGATGGTGAGAGAGTAAATTCCTAGGAAGATTAATTAGAAGCCCAGGAGTCCCCAAGGAGAGAGGGGTCTGGAATTCTCAAGGAGGAAGAAAGGACAATTTTTTTTCCCCTCTACATTCCTTAGGATTATATAAAGATAATGTATCCGACTTGAGGACAGTCTCTGGAAAAAACTTCTGGCTAATTCTGTTATCTTAAAATGTAAATTATGGGAGTAGGTCTAGTGAGGTCTTTACAACATCAAGACATTCTTTTGATTCACTGCAATAACTAATTGAAGAGTATACAACTCCATTGCTAACACTAGCAAGGGGGTACTCTTTCTTGCCCCTTCTGATGCCTATGTCATAAGCTTTCTCTATCTCCTTTATACTTTAATAAAACTTTATTACACAAAAGCTTTGAAAAATCAAGTCTTGTCTCTGGCCCCAGATTGAATTCTTCTCCTCCAGAGGCCAAGAATCCTGGTGTCTTTTCATGGTTCAGCAACAACCTTTCAATGGGATATATGGACTGGGAGAATTTGGGTCTTGTTCTGATGGGTGGGATCATGCTCAATAGATCTTTAATCCAATTTTCTGTTGAGGGGCAGGGCTGTGTTCCCTCCCTGTTGTTTGACCTGAGGTCACACTGTTGACTCATGGAAACTCCTAGACTCTCATAGGTAAGTCTGACTCAGTGTCTTGTGGGGACACTGCTCCTTTCTCCTCTCCTGGTGTGCACAAAGTTTTGCTTATGCCCCCCAAGAGTGTTTCCCCAGACCTGTGGAAGTTCTGTAACCATGTCCCACTGGTCGTCAAAGTCAAATTCCCTGGGGGGTTCTTATCTGCTCAGTGGCTCTATCCTGGGGCTAATAGCAACCTCCTCCAAAAGATTTATATCACACTCTGAGTGACTCGGTCTTTTGGCAGTCAGAGTTCCTGTCCCGATGGCAGGCCACTGATCACTCATTCCTCTGCAGGAGACACTCAAACACTCAAAGGTAGGTCTGGCTCAGTCTCTGCACCAGGGCCTCTGGATCGTGGTGTATGCAACATTTGTTTGAGCCTTCCAAGTGTCTCTGGCCAGCTTATGGCTTACTTCTAAACGTGATTATGCCCCTCCTACCATCTTGTTGGTGCTTGTCCTTTATCCTTGGACATGAGGTACCTTTTTGTGGTGGGATCCAACATTTTCCTGTTGATGATTGTTTAGCAGTGAGTTGCAGTTTTGGAGTTCTCCCAGGAGAAAACAAGTACACATCGTTCTACTCTGACATATTGGTATAGGGAATCAAGGGATTAGATCTGACAGGGTGCCTGAGGACCTCTGGGCAGAGGTTTGTGACATTGTACATAAGGAAGTGATCAAGATCATCCCCAAGAAAAAATGCAATAAGGCAAAATGATTGTCTTAGAAGGCCTTACAAATAGCTGAGAAAAAAGAGAAGCTAAAGGCAAAGGAGAAAAGAAAGATTAACCCATCTGAATGCAAAGTTCTAAAGAATAGCAAGGAGAGATAAGAAAGCCTTTTTCATTGATCAATGCAAAGAAATAAAGCAAAACATTAAAATGGGAAAAACTAGAGATCTCTTTAAGAAAGTTAGAGATCCCAAGGAAATATTTCATGCAAAAATGAGCACAAAAAAGGACATGGTATGGACCTAACAGAAGCAGAAGATATTAAGAAAAGGTTCCAAGAGTACCAGGAAGAAATACACAGAAAAGATCTCAATGACCCAGATAAACACAATGGTGTGATCACTCGCCTAGAGCCAGATATTCTGGAATGTGAAGTCAGGTGGGCCTTAGGAAGCATCACTATGAACAAAGCTAGTGGATGTAATGGAATCCCAGTTGAGCTATTGCAAGTTCTAAAAGATGTTGCTGTTAAAGTTCTGCACTCAATATGCCAGAAAATTTGGAAGACTCAGCAGTGGCGACAGGACTGGAAAAGGTCAGTTTTCATTCCAATCCCAAGGAAAGACAATGTCAAAGAATATTCAAACTACCACACAGCTGCACTCATCTCACCCACTAGCAACGTAATGCTCAAAATTCTCCAAGTGAGGTTTCAACAGTAGGTGAACAGAGAACTTCCAGATGTTCAAGCTGTATTTAGAAAAGGCAGAAGAATCAGAGATCAAATTGCCAACATCTGTTGGATCATAGAAAAAGGAAGAGAGTTCCAGAAAAGCCTCTACTTTATTGACTATGCCAAAGCCTTTGACTGTGTGGATCACAACAAACTGAGGAGAATTCTTAAAGAGATGGAAATACCAGACCACTTTACCTGCCTCCTGAGAACTCTATATGCAGGTAAAGAAACAATGGTTGAAACATGGGACTATGGGCTGGTTCCAAATTGGGAAAGGAGTACATCAAGGCTGTATATTGTCATCATGCTTATTTAAATTATATGCAGAATACATCAGGCCAAATGCTTGGCTGGCTGAAGCACAACCTGGAATCAAGATTGCCAGGAGAAATATCAATAAACTCAGATGTGGAGATGGCACAGCCTTTATGGCAGAAATTGAAGAAGAACTGAGGTACCTCTTGATGAAAGTGAAAGAGGATAGTGAAAAAGCTGTATTAAAGCACAACATTCAAAAGCCTAAGATCATGGCATCCAGTCCCATCACTTCATGCCAAATAGATGGGGAAACAATGGCAATAGCGAGAAACTTTATTTTATTGGGCTCCAAAACCACTGCAGATGGTCACTGCAGCCATGAAATTAAAAGACACTTGCTCCTTGGACGAAAAACTGTGACCGACCTAGACAGCATATTAAAAAGCAGAGTCATTACTTTGTCAACAAAAGTCCGCCTAGTCAAAGCTATAATTTTTCCAGTTGTCATGTGTGGATGTGAGAGTTGGTTTATAAGCACTGGGATGACCCAGAAAGATGGAATTGGGAGGGAGGTGGGCGGGGGGTTCTGGAAGGGGAACACATGCATACCCATGGTGGATTCATGTCAATGTATGGCAAAACCAACACGATTATGTAAAGAAAATAAATGAATTAATTAAAAAAAATAATGCTGAGAACTGAAGAATTGATGCTTTTGTACTGTGGTGTTGGAGAAGACTTTTGAGAGTCCTTTGAACTGCAAGAAAATCAAACCATTCAATTCTAAAGGAAATCAGTCTGAAGACTGATGCTGAAGCTGAAGGTGAAGCTCCAATACTTTGGCCACCTGATGTGAAGAACTGACTTACTTGCAAAGCCCTAGATGCTATGAAAGATTGAAGGCAGGAGGAGAAAGGGACAACAGAGGATGAGATGGTTGGATGGCATCACCAACTTGATGGGCATGGGAGTTGGAAATGGACAGCAAAACGTGGCATGCTGCAGTCCATGGAGTCACAAATAGTCAGACATGACTGAGTGACTGAACTAAGCTAGTCTTAAATTAATAGGAAGAAGCTTGAAGATTATGAATTTTGATTTAACATGGGACTTTCAAATACTTGACATTGTCCAAAGATGAAATCAATGCACAGAGAAGCACTGGGGTACTTTCACTGCAAGTGTTTTTTAGACAAAATAGATGACAATATAGAGCACCATCATTATACACAGGTTCCTGTCTTCTTAAGGCATTCGAATAGGAACAACTGTAAGATGTTGCTAAAACCCTAACATCCTATCAACACTTAATGATTCTGCTATGCATTTTGGCATTTACCCATAAGTCATGTGGCATTATTCACTCACTTTACTTGCATATGTCTAATGTCTTTAACCAAATGTTAGGGACCCAAAGGGCTGTACACCTGTGTTACTCTCAATAACTTGACAGTAACTTTTCCACACACATTGCTGGAAATCCAGTGCACACCGAAATGAGCTGAATAAAATGAATTGCAAAAATACAACATATATGCTATTTTCAAATGTTGCTACTCAAAAATATATCATTTTTTGAAGGTAAAGCTACCCAAGTATGTATTCTATAGTAAGATTATAGAAAAATATAAAAACATGGTTTAAAATTTTAGAAAAAATATTTTATAAAAGAAAACTAAAGATATATTAAACAAACAGAGAAAGGAATGGTGCCAAAAGAAGTCACGATAAATGCACAGAAAGAAGGCAAATAAAGCTATTCTGAAGGGCTTAAAGTAACATATGCTTCTTTTACAATTCACAATAGAAAAAAAGAGTCATTTGTTTAAGTGGAAGATAAATTTTCTTTGGGACAGATAAGTGAAAGAGTAAAAGTTTTATGTTCAAACTACAGCAGGTGGTTTAAAAATTAGAACAAAACTGTACATAATGAACCAAAAAAGAATATTTAGATTGGTTCAAAGTGGCAGAGTAGCAGGATATGGGCTCATCTCCTTCTGCAAGAACACCAAAGTTGCAACTAGCTGGTGAACAACCATTGACAGGTGGACACTAAAACCCTTCAAGAAAAAGAACCTACATCCAAAGCAGAAGAAGCCACAGAAAAATAGAAGGATGGGCACAATAATGATTACATAAAATACCATACCTGCCACAAACTGAAAAAGAGTAAAACCAAAGAAGTTCTCCCACTGTTGTGAAGATTCCACGTCCCACATGAGATCTCCTAGTCTGGCGATCTGGCAAAGGAACTGGAAATTCCAGGGGAATCTTTCTTTGAATGACAGAAGGATTTGATTTTAGGATTTCCATAGGACTGGGGGGGAAAGAGACTCCAATCTTAAAGGCACCAAAAATTCTTGTTTCCACCAAGACCAAGAGGAAGGAGCATTTACCCCACAGGTGACTGCACCAGACCTATCTGCCAGGTGGGTTTTTGGGTCTTCTGTGGAATCATGGATCAACAGAATCTCACTGTGGGGATACAGACACTGGCAGCAGCAGTCCTGGAATAGGTCACTTGGTGTAAGTCTTCTTGGAAATTGGCACTAACCCTACCATAGAGCCAGTAGACCACCGGGCTGGGTTTCTTCAGGTACAAAAACTAACATTTGTCAGCAGATAATTAGATTAAAGTTTTACTGAGCACAGCCCTACCCACCAGAGAAAGATCTAGTTTTTCCCACCATCAGTCCCTCCTAACAGGAAGCTTGCACAAGCCTCTTAGCCTCATCCGCCAGAGGACAGACAGAAAAAGCAAGAAGAACCACAATCCCACAGTGAATAGAATGAAAATCACATCACAGAAAGTTAATCAGAATGACAAATCAGATGGTTATGTCCCAGCTGAAGGAAGGGTCAAGATAAAACCCCAGAAAAACAACTAAATGATGTGGAGATAGGCAACCTTCCAGAAAAGGAATTCAGAATAGTGATAATGAAGATGACTTAAGATCTCAGAAAAAGAATGTAGAAGATGCAATAAATGGTTAACCAAAACCTAGAAGAATGATGCTGCTAAAGTGCTGTACTCAATATGTCAGTGAATTTGGAAAACTCAGAAGTGGCCACAGGACTGGAAAAGGTTAGTTTCATTCCAATTCCAAAGAAGGGCAACACTAAAGAATGTTCATAATACTGTACAATTGCACTTATTTCACATGCTAGCAAGGCTATGCTCAAAATTTTTCAAATGAGGCTTCATCAATACATGAACCCAGACATTCCAGATGCAAAAGCTGGGTTTAGCAAAAGCAGAGGTACTAGAGATCAAATTGGCAATATTTATTTCATCATAGAGAAAGCAAGAGAATTTCAGAAAAGCATCTGCTTCATCGACCACACTGAAAGCTTTGACTATATGTATCAGTGACAAACTGTGAAAAATTCTTAAAGATGGGAATGTCAGACCACATTTACTGTCTCCAGAAAAATGTCTTCAAGTCAAGATGCAACAGTTAAAACCAAACATGAAACAACAGACTGGTTCCAAATTGGAAAAGGAGTATGACACGGCTGTATATTATCACCCTGCTTATTTAACTTATATGCAGAGTACATCATGGGTCATCACAGGTTGAATGGATCACAAAATGAAATCAAGACTCCTGACAGAAATATTAGCAACCTTAGATATGCATACGATACCACTCTAATGTCAGATAATGAAGAGGAACTAAAGAGCCTCTTGATGAAGGTGAAAGAGGAGAGAAAAAGCTGGCTTGAAGCTCAACATTCAAAAAATTGAGAACATGGCATTCAGTCCTATCAGTTCACAGAAAATAAATGGGGAAAAAGTGGAAACTGTGGCAGATTTAATTTTCTTGGGCTCCAAAATCACTGCAGATGGTGACTACAGCCATGAAATTGAAAGGAGAATTGCCTTCTCCTTGGAAGGCAAGCTGTGACAAACCTAGACAGCACGTTAGGAAGTAGAGACATCTCTGTGCTGATAAGGTCGGCATGGTCAAAGCTATGGTTTTTCCAGTGGTCATGTGTAGACGTGAAATTCAAACCTTAAAGAATACTAAATACTGAAGATTTAATGCTTTCAAATTGTGGTGGAGGAGGAGAAGGGGACAACAGAGGATGAGGTGATTGGATGGCATCACCGATTCAATGGACATCAGTTTGAGCAAACTTCGGGAGATGGTAAAGGCCAGGGAAGGCTGACCTGCTGAAGCCAATGGGGTCACAAAGAATCAGACACTACTGAGTGACTAAAAAATAAAAAAGTGTATGACATTTTTATTTCATTTGTTAGATTTAATATATATAGAATGCTAGACTTCTAATTTATGTGTACATAAAACTTTGTATAGTTCCATGTAGTTTGGCATCTAGTATTACTGCTAAAATCCTAGGAATTTTTTATCTTGGTGAGTTAAAAAATTTAAATGAGGCTTGAAACTTCTAAATCTGAGAATATAAATACTATGTTGTTTTACAAAATTGGAAATTAATATGTGATACAGTATTATTAACTAAAGTACAGATTTTGTTCAAATTTCAGAAAATTTTATGCTGGTGATGATTATTTGTTTTCATTGCTATTCAGGATTCCACACTATATTAATTTGCATTGAGCAGCTTCAGGTGAATGCAACAAATTATGGTAAATTCTCTTTTTATTTTTATTCCATTACAAATACTTTCTTAATTTTCCTTGTTATGATTTCTCAGATACACCTATCATTTAAAAATAGACATTTAATTTCCAAAAGCATTTTTTTTAAAGTACTGTTGATATTAATTTCTCAAGTAAATGCTTTCTTCTCTGCAACTACTGTTTTTTAAGTCTTCTAACTTTGTTGAGGCTTTTAATGACTTTAATGGCTAAGTCAAATATCTCTCTTGGTAAACGTCACATTGCACTTGAAAACATGCAGGTTATTTTCAACTATGTTTTGATATTGATTTCTAACATAATTCTACAGTGATAAGAGAACACACTTTCTATGATTCCAATACCTTTAGACCATGAAGTTTTTTCAGCTTTGTTTTATATCCCTGGATATGTTCCAGCATCTCCTAGTTTATAGTCTATGGGAACTTGAATAGAATTTATATCCTACTATCATGTGAAAGTTGTATAAATCTTAATTATGTTGTATTGGTTCATGGTGCTTTTCAGATCTACTATATTCTTCTACTTTTCTATATATTCATTCCATCATTTATCAAGAGTTTGATATTGAAACTCTAAAAATCTTAATTTATATTCTTAAAAATATAATTTCTATATATAGTGGAAATATATGTAATTTTGTTCTGTATTTTTCAAATCTCCTGTAAATGTGTTATCATAGTTTCATAATTTAACAAATTAACAAAATTAAAAAGAAGGTTTATGATATAAAATGCTAAAACTAAGTAGAAAAACATAAAAGTCAGAGTCATAAATTTTGATAGTGGGAAGTGAAGCATGTAATTGGAGGATGAATGGATAAGATTATTTCCGTTTATGTAAAACAACAACAACAACAACAACAACAACAATGAATAGGCACTTTTCCTGTGTTTGAAATATCTGTCATTCTTTCCTTAGATTGGGCTGATAGATGGCAGGTTTTGGTTTCCATTTGTTTATTTTTTCTCATTTTTAAAGCAAATCTCAGGTTTTAGGCCTATTGCCTTTGAAGCAATCATATCATTTGCATGTTTGCCAGAAAAAAGAAATCAAGCTACTCCAAGGAGTTTTCTCTAGTACAAGAGAAGTAGTGAACAATGGGACAAAAACCAATAGAAATGTTTAAATCTTCTACACGAACTGCACTGTGTGCCTTATTTGAAATCTGGTAGGACTATGTTCAGTTCTATTTAATGGAAAACTCAAAGTAAGAGTTGGTGTTAACGTAAGTTTATTTCTCTTTCATATAGTAGAAACCTTGAGGTTGGTGATACAGGGCTAGTATGGAATTTTCACAAAACTTGCATATTTATAGTTTTTTGCTGGAAGGAATTGCCTTCCATTCTCCAGGCTACTACAACTAAGAGATGATTCAGGGGCAAGAAGAAGAAAAAGGTGAATGTCAAGTGGATGTACCTTCTAGCAGAGTCAATTCTCTTTGGGATTCTTCTCAAAGTTCCACAAATGATTTTGCTTATATCATTGGACATGAGTTTGAGCAAACTCTCGGAGACAGTGAAGGACAGGGAAGTCTGGCATGCTCAGACATGACTGAGTAACTGAATAACAAAATAGTGGAGAAAAAATTTAAACACAGGCCCATAAGACTCCAAAAAGTGTATATGACAGCCAACTTTCTAAGTAATAACTAAGGACCAAAGTAAGGCACTGAATCAGATAAAGGAATGGATAGCAGAAAAGAGCTTCTAATGAATTTTTTAAAAACTGTCATTCAAACTATAGCTATTTTGTGCAAGTGCAGCCATCATAATGATAATGGACATGCCATAACTGATTAACTCAACATAGGCCTTGTGCAAGTACAGCCTTTGCAATGTCAACATGCATGCCATAAATGATTCCTCCACTCAACAATCATTAATGGAATATGTAGTATAAATTACACGCTGTGCTAGTTTCTGAATACAGTGATTAGTAAGATGCAATCCTGGTCTTCAATAAACGCATGTTTTAGTGAGGATATGGGGGTACAAAATAGTTTAACAAAATGCAGCATGTGCTAAAATAAACATAAGGATGGTGATATGCAAAAACAATTGAAATATCAACTAATTCTGCTCAGGGCAGTAACTAAAGGTTTCTCAAATGAGGCAACACCTAAGCCAGTTTTAAAGATAGGTAAGTATTTATTCCCAGAAGGGGTAAAGTGAGAGAAGTATATATCAGGCAGAGTTGAAAAGGTGACATAACAGAGTCATTATGAAAAAAGTAAAAAAAAAAGTCATGAAAGTGAAGGGAAATGTATTTCTTCTAGAACCAAGAGTGTGTCATAGAAGTAGAATAGGGATAGTTGTAGAAGAAAAGGTTGACAAGGTGACTGTAATTAGACTGTGATGAGATATATTACACAGTAAGGAGTTCTGACTTTACTTTGTAGTCAACAGAGTGAGTGAGGTCATAATGAACTAATGTAACATAATTAGATTTTGATATTAGAAAGACATTGCTGTCAGTGTTTGAGAAGTGGAGAGGCTAATCATGTACCTGTGATTGCACAAAGAAAAATTATTAGTTCTTTATATCTTATAATGTTATAATGAATATATATTGTTACCTCAGAACTTTGTTGCTGAATCTGAAATGTTCTTTTGATAATAATATCTCAAAAGAGAAAAATTCTCATTTCACAGTAAATCACTTAGGAAAGTATGCTATTCTTTTCTAGGGAATTGAGCCTATATATAATTTAAATGTTTATTATTTGATTGAGCTGTTGTTTTTGTTCATTCACCAAGTCGTGTCCTACTCTATGTAAGCCAATTGACTGAAGTACACCAGCCTTCCCTGCCCTTCACTATCTCCCAGAGTTTGCTCAAACTCATGTCCATTGAGTCAGTTTTGCCATCCAACTATCTCATCCTCTGTTGCTGCCTTCTCTTACCCTCAATCTTTCAAAACATTAGGATATTTTCCAATGAGTTGGCCCTTCGTATCAGGTGGCCAAAGTATTGGAGTTTCAGCTTCAGTATCAGTCTTTCCAATGAATATTCAGGGTTGATTTTCTTTAGGATTGACTTATTTGATCCCCTTGCTGTCCAAGGGACTCTCAAGAGTTTTCTCGAGCAAGACAATTTGAAACTGTCTATTCTTCAGTGCTCAGCCTTCTTAATGGTCCACCTCTCATGCTCCTACATAACTATTGGAAAAACCACAGCTTTGACTAGACAGACCTTTGTCGGCAAAGTGATGTCTCTGCTTTTTAGTACACTATCTAGGTTTGTCATAGGTTTCCTTTCTAGGAGCAAATGTCTTTTAATTCCATGGCTGCAGTCACCATCTTCAGTGACTTGGGAGCCCAAGGAAATAAAATCTGCCATTGTTTCCACTTTTCCCCTGTTTATTTGCCATGAAGTGATGGAAACAGATGCCATGATCTTAATTTTTTGAATGTTGAGTTTCAAGCCAGCT
>SRVM01041121.1:0-28933 GCA_007570785.1 Antilocapra americana
TCACAGGCACGTCCGTGGTGAGTTTTGGAATCTCAGAGGACAACATAACCGGGAAAGAAAACACACACACAAACACACACACACACACACACACACACACACACACACACACACACACAAAATACACACCCAACCACAAATACACAAATACAAGCAGAGACAGAGAAGTGGCCTAGATGCTCACATCCACCACTAGTGAATGGGGGCTGGACAGGGAGGTGCAGTCTGCATCATGGGTCTTTAGGATAAGGATCCAGCATGAATGCCCTGAGAACAATCTGAGGGAGCTTATGTGAGAGAGCAACCCAAGCCGTGAGATTTCCAGAGAAACAAGAAAAAAAACAAACCTTTTCTGCAAAAGGCTCTAATGTCAATATGGTATCCCTGGTGAAGTCACAGAACAAAGGATTGAGTGAATATCAAAGGCGAGCAAGCCAACTCCTATATACGGCCCTCTCTCCCCAGATGCAGAAAGGTAGGTGTGCAACAACCAGAGCTGGAAGGCAAGGGGATGCTGCAATCTCAGCCCCAGAGACCACATCTTCCACCAAACTGTGGGCAGGCTCCAAGTTGCTAACCACATCTTCCTGGGATCCTAGACAGTTGACATCTGCCAGGAGTGTCACAGCCTGAGATCAGCTCCCCAGAGGAGACATACAGCACACTTGGGACAGTGCTCTCACTGTGCAACTGGGAAACCAAGCGGCCCAGACCAGGGAGGTGATTAAGTCTCACAGCCCACTTGGGACAGTGTGCTCACCAAGCACTCAGTTGCCTGAACTGCTCAGACCTGGTGAGGGCACAAAATGCACAGCCCATCTAGATCTGTGCCCTTGCAGAGCACTCGAGAACCTGAGTGTCTTAGACCTGGGAAATGCATGAAACTCAGGGCCCGCTTGGAACAGTGCCCTTGCACAGCAGCCTGGAGCCTGAGCAGTGTAGACATGGGAAGCAAATGCCACCTTGGGTTGTGCCAAACCCAGTGTGGTCCAACCACTGCGAGCACTTTCCACACATGCCAGCACTATTTCTTTGCAGTGTCCCTCCCTCCCCCAACACAACTGAACAAGTGAGCCTAAATAAATGGCCACCTTCACCCTCTTGTGCAGGGCAGAAATTAGACACTAAAGAGACTCGCAAATAGAGGAAGTCAAAATTAAAAAAGAAGAAGAAGAAGAAGAAGGGGAAATTGCTCTGGAAGTTACAGGTGCAACAGATTAAAAACCTGCATTTAATACTGGAGACGGTGTGTTTGAGGGATACCTATAGACCTTGAGAGAAAGTACAAGCCAGAACAAGGGACTATCTGACAATGAAGAGACCTCCATACTGCCCACAATAGCTCCAGAGAAATCTCTAGATATATTTTATTATTATAATGTTTTAATTTAAAAAAAGATAGTTCTTTATTACTCCTTTAACTTTGTTTTTATAGCCTACTGCTACCTTTCAACAAAAACTATATTTTTAAAAAATCCATATTTAAAAAAAAAATTTTGTGATTGATTGTTTTGTATTTTTATATTATAATTTTGTGAGTTTAACCTCTATTCTAGGTTTTTAATATTTGCTTTTTGATATTTGTTATCAATTTTGTACCTCTAAGAATCCATTTATGGATATCTCAGTATCCATTTTCACTTAGGGGTTTCAGTACCAGCTTGATTGCTCTCTCCCCTATTGACTCTCCCTTTTCTCCTCCAGGTCACGTCTGTCTGCTTCCTCCTTCTTCTCTTCTCTACCTAACTCTATGGATCTTTCTGGGTGTTTCAGGATGTGGAGAACACTAAGGGACTTGATTAGTGGCTAGATTGCTCTCTCCCCTTTGGACTCCCTCTTTTATCCTCCTGGTCACCTCTATTTCTCTCCTCCCTCTTCTCTTCTCTATATAATTCTGTGAATCTCTCTGGGTGTTCCTGGATGTGGAGAATTGTTTTGCCAATAACCTATTGGTTTTTTAGCATTCTTCTATGCTATATGGATGGAGCAGTCTTGAGGCTACTGAAAGAAGGACAGAAGGCTTGACTCCAAAACTTTACAACATCAGAGAACTCCCGACTTCAGGGAACATTAACAATCAAGAACTCACCCAAAAGTCTCCACACCTACACTGAAACCAAGCTCCACCGAAGAGCTGACATTATCTAGTGCAAGACACACCACAGTAATTCTCCAGCAAAACAGGAACACCAAGCTGGACATTCAAAGATGGGCTGACCAAAGTCATGTCTAAACAATAGACACTCTGAAACACAGTATTAGACACGTCTTCACTGCATTCACTGCACTCCAGAGAGAAGAGATCTACCTCCACCCACCAGAACACAATACAATCTCCCCCAACCAGGAAACACTGACAAGCCATTTGTTCAACCCCACCCAAAGGGAGTAGACTCCACAATTAAAAGGAACAATGAACTTCCAGCGTGAAGAAAAGGCACCCTAAACACAGCAATCTAAACAAAATGAAAAGGTAGAGAAATATTCAACAGGTGAAGGAACATAATAAAAACCCACCAAACCAAACTAAAGAGGAAGAGATAGGGAGTCTACCTGAAAAAGAATTCAAAATAATGATAGTAAAGATGATCCTAAATCTTGAAAACAAAATGATGTTATAGATAAGTGGACTAGAGTCAAGGATTGAGAAGATGCAAGAAAGGTTTAATAATGACCCAGAAGAAATGAAGAAGAATCAGTTAATAATGAAAAATGAAATAACTGAGATCAAAAGCATTCTGGAGAGAACCAACAGTAGAATAACTGAAGCAGAAGAGACGATGAGTGAGGTGGAAGACAGAATGTTTGAAATAAGTGAAGTAGAAAGGAAAAACAGAAAAAAAAAAGAATTAAAAGAAACGAGGACAACCTCAGAGACCTCTGGGAAAATATTAAATGCTCAAACATATGAATCATAGGTGTTCCAGAAGAAGAAGACAAAAAGAAAGGGCATGAGAGAATACTTGAGGAGGTAATAGTCAAGAACTTCCTTAATATGGGAAAGGAAATAGACATCAAAATCCATGAAACTGAGAGAGCCCCAAACAGGAAAAACCCAGAGCAAAACACTCCAAGACACACATTAATCAAACTAACAAAGATCAATCATAAAAAGCAAATTTTAAAAGCAGCAAAGGAAAAGCAACAAATGACATGCAAGGGGATATCCACCAGGATAACAGCTGATCTTTCAATAGAAAATCTTCAGGCCAGAGGGAAGTGGCAGAACATATTTAAAGTGACGAAAGAGGAAAACCTACAACCAAAATTACTCTACCACCAAGGATTTCATTCATATATGAAGGTGAAATCAAAAGCTTTACAGACAAGCAAAAGATGAGAGGATTCAGCATAGCCAATCCAGCTCTTCAGCAAATGCTAAAGGATCTTCCCTAGACAGGAAATGTAGTAAAGGTTTATAAAAATGCACACAAAACACCAACGTAAATGGAAACAGGACATACTTATAAATAATAACCTTAAATATAAATGAATTAAATGCTCAACCAAAAAACAAAGACTAACTGAATGGATACATAAACAGTTCAGTTCAGTTGCTCAGTCGTGTCCAACTCTTTGTGACCCCATGAATCGCAGCACACCAGGCCTCCCTGTCCATCACCAACTCCTGAGTCTACCCAAACCCATGTCCATAGAGTCAGTGATGCCATCCAGCCATCTCATCCTCTGTCATCCCCTTCTCCTCCTGCCCCCAATCCGTCCCAGCATGAGGGTCTTTTCCAATGAGTCAACTCTTTGCATGAGGTGGAAAAAGTATTGGAGCTTCAGTTTCAACATCAGTCCTTCCAATGAACACCCAGGACTGATCTCCTTTAGGATGGACTGGTTGGATCTCCTTGGAGTTCAAGGGACTCTCAAGAGTCTTCTCCAACACCATAATTTAAAAGCACCAATTCTTTGGTGCTTAGCTTTCTTCACTGTCCAACTCTCACATCCATACATGACTACTGGAGAAATCATAGCCTTGACTAGATGGACCTTTGTTGGGAAAGTGATGTCTCTGCTTTACAATATGCTATCTAGGTTGGTCATAACATTCCTTCCAAGGAGTAAGTGTCTTTTAATTTCATGGCTGCAATCACCATCTGGAGTGATTTTGGAGCCCCCCAAAATAAAGTCTGACACTCTTTCTACTGTAACATAAACAAGACATATATGCTGACTACCACAGACCCACCTGAAACCTAGGGAAACATGCAGACTGAATGTGAAGGGCTGGAAAAAGATATTTCATGCAAATAGAGACCAAAAGAAAGCAGGAGTGGCAATATTCATATCAGATAGAATAGACTGAAATAAAAACCTTGATAAGAGACAAAGAAGGACACTCCCCAATGATCAGAGGATTAATCCAAGAAGAAGATATGGCAGCTATAAATATATATGCACCCAACATAGGAGCACCCCAATATGTATGAAAAATGCTAATAAATATGAAAGCGGAAATTAACAGTAACAGAACAATAGTGGGGGACTTTAATACCCCACTCATACCTATGGATAGATCAGCCAAAATGAAACTTAGCAAGGAAACACAAGCTCTAAATGATACAATGGATCTAGTTGATATCCATAGGGCATTTCACCCCAAAACAGTGGAATTCACCTTTTTGCAAGTGCACATGGAACCTTCTCTAGGATAGAGCACATCCTGGGCCATAAGTCTAGCCTTGGTACATTAAAAAAAAAACTGAAATCATTTTAAGCATCTTTTCCAAACACAATATGGTAAGATTAGATGTCAACCACAGAAAAAAAAAGCTATTAAAAATACAAACAACACACTTCTGAATAACCAACAGATCACTGAAAAAATCAAAAAGGAAATAAAAATATGCATAGAAACAAAGGAAATTGAACACATGACAACCCCAAACCTATGGGATCCAGTAAAAGCAGTGCTAAGAAGGAGATTCATAGCAGTATAAGCATACCTCTAGAAACAAGAGAAACATCAAATAAAGAAGCTAACTTTACATCTAAAGCAACTAGTAAAAGAAAAGAATAACCCCAAAGTTAGTAGAAGGACAGAAGTCATAAAAATCAGAGCAGAAATAAATGAAAAATAAATAAAGGAGACTATAGGAAAAATAAATAGAACTAAAATCTGGTTCTTTGAGAAGCTAAATAAAATAGACAAACCATTAACCAGACTCATCAAGAAACAAAGGGAAAAGATTGAAATCAATAAAATTAGAAATGAAAATGGAGAAATCACAACAGAAATACAGAATATCATAAGAGACTACTATGAGGAATTTTATGCCAACAAAATGGACAAATTCTTAGAAAAATATAACCTTCCAAAACTGAACCAGGAAGAAATAGAAAATCTTAACAGACCCATAACAAGCATGGAAATAAAATCTGTAATCAAAATATTCCAAGAAACAAAAGCCCAGGACCAGATGGCTTCACAGGTTAATTCTACCAATAATTTAGAAAAGTGCTAACACCTATCCTACCTACTCAAAATTTCCAGAAAACTTCAGAGGAAAGTAAACATCCAAACTCATTCTATGAGGCCATCATCACCCTAATACTAAAACCAGGGAAAGATGCCACAAAAAAGTTTTTTTTTTCTTTTTTGAAGACAACAATCCAATATCACTGATTAAAATAGATGCAAAAAATCTTCAATAAAATTCTAGCAAACAGAATCCAACAACATATTAAAAAGATAGTGCATCATGACCAAGTGGGCTTTATCCCAGGGATGCAAGGATTCTTCAATGTTTGCACCAAACAATATGATGCACCATATTAACACATTGAAATATAAAAACCATAGGATTATCTCAATAGATGCAGAGAAAGCCTTTGACAAAATTCAACATCCATTTATGATAAAATCTCTCCAGAAAAAAGATTTAGAAGAAACATACATCAACATAATAAAAACCATTATTTTACCACAAACCCACAGCAAACATTATTCTTAATGGTGAAAAATTGAAAGCATTTCCTCTAAAATCAGGAACAAAACAAGGGTGCCCACTCTCACCATTACTATTCAACATAGTTTTGGAAGTCCTAGTTATAGCATTCAGAGAAGAAAAAGAAAAAAAAAAAGGAATCTTGATTGGAAAAGAAGAAGTAAAACTTTCACTGTTTGCAGATGCCATGATCCTCTACATAGAAAACCGTAAAAGATACTACCAGAAAATTACAAGAGGTAATCAATGAATATAGTAAAGTTGCAGGATATAAAATTAATACACAGAAATCCCTGCATTCTTGCACAGTCAGACATGACTGAATGACTAACACACACATGGGGACAGATGGTTACTAGACTTAGTATGGTTATTAGTTCATAATGTATAAAATGTCAAATCACTATTTAGTACATTGAATAAATTTCAATAACAAAGCAAACAAAAAGCCAGAGCCTTCCATATTCTAACTGTAGAAGTTATCTCTCTTAAGCTTATCGTGTGTGTTAGTCACTCAGTCATGTTCAACTCTTTGTGACCCCATGGACTGTAGCCCACCAGGCTTCTATGTGCATGAGATTCTCCAGGCAAAAATACTGGAGTAGATTGCTGTTCTCTTCTCCAGAGGATCTTTCCAATGCAAAGATCAAACCCTGGTCTCCTACATCATAGGTGGTTTCTTTACCATTTGAGCTACAGAGAAGTCTAGACTTATTAGGGCTGCATTTTGTACTATCTTAGAGCTGCCTCTTGCATCCATGGTTAATCCTTAAAGAAGCTTATATTTAGAGTTGCTCCTACTCATCAGTGGCCAGATGATTGATTTCTCTGAATTGGAAAAGCTTATAAATTGACAAGTTTTTGACAGCTGTCACCATAAATAGCTGTTTTCTTTGTATCACTGGAAAAACTAAGTTAAAAAAATTTCATGCAAATAAAATAAATGTCTAGTCTTTAAAAATCCCATAATATTATTAAAAAATGATTCAGAAACACTTATCGAATTTGTGGTCTCAGCTTCCTCTAATGGGACTTTTGTTGTTGCTGTTAGTTATTCAGTCATGTCTGACTCTTTGTGGCTCACAGACTGTAGCCCTCCAGACTTCTCCATCCATGGGATTTTCCAGACAAAAATAGTGGAGTGGGTTGCCATTTCCTTCTCCAGGGGATCTTCCTGACCCAGGGATTGAACTCAGGTCTCCCGCATTGCAGGCAAGCTCTGAGCCACCAGGAAAGCCCCTCCGGCCCCCCATGGGACTTACAAATGCTAATAAAATCATTGGACTAATGAGGGAGACGAGGATGTCAGAGTAAGGAGACATGAAGCTCACCCCCTCCCCCAATGAACACATCAAAAATACATCCACATGGGAACAATTCTTACTGAAAACTAACTGGAAAATGAGAGATATACTCCTGCACCACCAAGGTAGTATGAATGATACACACATTATCAGGTCTGAAGGGGAAGAAAAACGACCAAGTCAGGACCTGAAAACTTTGCCAAACAATTCCAAAACCAGGCAGGAACTATGGAGGGTTGGCATTCTGATCATCTGTGAGAAACAAAGGAGTCTTGTCTTCAAGCTAGAATAGAGAGAGTTCTGTTGTAGGGGCTGCTGAGTTTCCTGTGACCATCTCACTTTGCACCTGGCACCACTCATTCCTTACCACAGAACGGCACTTGATTGGGGCACCCAAGTTCAAGGAAAACATTGAGCATAGACTGTATCTGAGTAGAGCTGCATATGCCTACAAGGCATCTGTATGGGCTGCTGTATGTGCATGGGCCCTTCTTGCTTCAGCTCTCTCCTTCTCTGCTACAAAAATAATGCAGGGAGACTGAAAAAAACACACAATATTTTTCCAATGCTGAGATAATTTTCAAATATGAATTCCATATTCAAAGAAATTATCCTTGGGGAAATAAAATATTCTCAGATGAAGGGAAACCAAAAAGTGTGTTGTTGGCAAACATACTCTCAAAGATGGCTAAAGAAAGTTCTTCATATAGGCAATAAAATTCTAAAAGGAGAAATGTTGAGTAAGAAAAAGGCAGAAATATGAAAACTTATAACAGACCATATTTCATCATCAGTTTCACAAATCATATATAATAAAAGGAAAAGTCTAACACACTGTGGTAACCAAGACAATGAAATTGAAAATTGAAAAAATAAAGAGATCTTCCTAATGAATCAAACATTTCATTATTACTAATTATCTTTACCAGTTGTAGCATTTTTTTTGTTTGTTTTAAAGTTTATTTTGTCTGATATAAATACATTCAATTCAGCTTTTCTTAGTGGTTTCTCCTTAAATAATACATAGTTTCTATTATTTTACTCTCAAGGCATTTTTATCTTTGAATCTAAAAACGTCTCCTTTAGAAAGCAGATAATTAAGTATTGTTTGTTTTTTAATCAGGTCTAACAATCTTTCCCTTATATTGTAAATAGTTTCATGCATTCACAGTTAATGTTATTATTGATATGATTGTATTTACATTTATCATTTTTTGGTTTTTGAGTATGTCTTGAGTTTATTTTTTCTCTTTTACTCCATTACTGCTTTCTTTTGTATTGAATAATACTTAATATTATAATATTTTATATCCTTTAATAATAATTTCAGTATACTATTGAGTTATTTTCTTAACCCCCCCAGGCTTAATATATGTCTCTAATATATTAGAATCTAATTCTAGTGAGACATGGCAACACTACTCATATAGCTTTATTTGTTCCTCCCCTTTTCTATGCTATTATTGCAGTGGTAGGTGACAAGTCTGGTCCCTTACTGTCTATCAGGGGTTATTCTCAGCATTTAGAGGCCGTCCACATTCCCTGACACTCCTCAAATCAGCAGGGGTAGTTTGAGATTTTCTATGCTTCTAATTTCTCTGAACTCCTTTTATGCCTTCTTTTTGGTCACATTTCTAGTTTCAACCCAAGAAAGTTCTCCACTTTTAAGAAATCATGTGACTATATTGAGTCAACCTGGATAATCCAGAATAATACCCCTCTTAATTACACATGTAAAGTACCCTTTATAATGTCATTTAACATGTTCATGTGTTCTAGAGATTAGGATGTGAACATCTTTGGGGTCCATTATTCTGCCTGCTACATAAAGTGACATTCCCTCTCACTTATGTGTTTTCTCAGAGAGTCTAATAGGCAAGATGCTAATGTAATTGCATTTACTTTCTTTTTGTTATATAATATTCAGTATGTTTTATAAATATACAAATTATATTTATATAAAAATTTAACCCATTTCTTTTCAATCTTTATATTTAATCCATAATTTTGGGTGTATATTCTTATTTTATATAGTTAATGGGAATATTTAAATCTAATTATTTCAGCCTTATAGGTATTTTTAAATCTCATTATTTCTGTACATTTATTTTATTGGAAATAAGGCTCTTTGTGTATACTCACTGTTCATACTGTTTCAGCTATTCTTTTTTTTTTTTGTCTATGTGTTTTATTTGCTTTTTATTTTCCTTTAATATATTGGAGCTTTTTTGGAGCCCATAAATACAACAATACCTATCTTTTAAGCATCATATATTAAGCTTGCTATGGGGAGAGGCAGACTATTGGCTCACCAAACTAGCGTTCTTATCATATGTTTTTATCATGTTTTCCAGAGTTTTGCTTCTAAATGTCTATCTATTCTGATGAGATAATTGATACTTAACTGTTAGTTGGTGCAAACAGTTTAGATAAATCCACTGAGGTATACTCAAGAATTAGTTATCTAGTGAAGTTCTCTAAATAAAATGCTTCCTGGTTCAGCTTATTTATGCTACTCTTGCACATTTACAATATACATTAGAATATCAAAGCTCCTTTAAGTATTCCATTAAAGAAACATGTTTCTACCTACTTAACCAAGCACTTCCCAAATACATATGAGTATAAAACAAACCTATTGCTCAATTAATATTTATTAGCTTTCCAAGTTCATTGGAATTTACTTTAGGACTTGCTGGTTAGATTATATTAGCTTTGATGGATAATATAGCTGTAGTATAACTATTAAGTAATACTTTCAAATTGAGGAAAAAAAACATTTTTCTCTCTCAATATGTTATTATATGAATAAACAAATAAATAAGTGAGCATGGCTTTGCTCAAAGAATGCTTTTTTTTCCAGATAAAATGAATACACACGCCCTCTCCCTAGATACACAGCTTTAAAGAATCTTCCAACTTCTTACGTATTAGACACAAAAAGGTAAATTTGCATAGAGTAAATCAATCAACTAGCAGAAAATAAATAAATATTCAAATACCTGCCTCTTTGATATTAAATATTATAGAATACTTCTGATGGATTTAGATACTCCAAATCCAGATTGGCTGAAAGAAAAGACATTAAAGATCCTCAATGTGAAAAAAAGCACGAGAAGGAAAATTTGACCTCTTACCTAGGCTCCATACTAGAACCTTGTTTTCTCGGGAAAGCTTGTTCCTGCACAGGGTGTATTTGAGGCCAGTAGCTTCATTAGACCCAGCCACCCTGTCATGTTATCCTAATTTGGGAAGCTTTGAAGGTTATGTGAGTATAAATTATAACGTTGGTAACGACCACAGATTATTTGACCTATGCACAGCTAACCAAGATGTCTCCATATCTATGTGAGATAGTACAGTAGACCATAAATGACATTTTTTTTTTTTAGCAACAACCCTGTTGTTGCAGTAATAAAAGCACCAGAAGCTGAAAATCATGTCTACGCCTAGAATGCTGAGACTCTATTACCTTTCTCTTTGGGAGACTGGATTTGACCATCTTGAAATTCGATAACCTTGGGCAATTTTGAAGGAATAAAGATTCAGAAAGGAGTTATTGGACTTTCTGTTAGTATGTATGGGTGACTTCTTAAGTGATACTTGCAGAAAGGAAAAACCGTCTATATTTGCACTGTGTGCTAATGAAGAAAGCCATCTTGGTTGCAAAAGTATAGAAATTCAGTGTGATTTATACTTCAGATAACTTTATTTCCTGGCCTTCCCTGGTAGCTCAGCTGCTAAAGAATCCATCTACAATGCAGGAGACCTTGGTTTGATTCCTGGGTTAGGAAGACTCCCAGGAGAAGGGAAATGGCAACTCACTCTTGTATTCTGGCCTGGAGAAGTCCATGAACTGCATAATCCATAGGGTCACAAAGAGTTGGACATGACGGAGTGACTTTCACTACTACTACTAACTTTTTATATCAGCTTTACACGTTACTGTTACTTTATAGATCTTACTGTATTTTATATTAGATTAATTTTAATACATAGCAAATTTAAAGCTTAAGTTTGGGGCTCTGAGATCTACACAGCTATCTTTCTAGATATTGAGGTATCAATAAAATTGCTTCAGGCATGACAGTTTAAGAAAACATATCCTATCCAATGCCTAGAAAAGGAGCTAACTCAGAAGAAGAGCTAGTGTTAAGAATGATCAGAGACTTATACCCATTAATTGGCCTATAAGTCACTCCTTTCTGCCACTAAACTGATAGAAATTGATTTCTATGTGTTTTATATCTACCTATTTATTTCTTGCTGCTGTTTAGTCACTAAATCATGTCTGATTCTTTTGCTACCCCATGGACTGTAGCCCACCAGTCTCCTCTGTTCATGGGATTTCTCAGGCAAGAATACCGGAGTGAGTTGCCATTTCCTTCTCCAAATCGTCCAAACCCAAGGACTGAACCTGCATCTCCTGAATTGGCAGGTGTTTTTTTTTTTTTTTTTTTTTTTTTACCACTGAGCCACCAGGGAAGTTCAGTTATTTATTAGACATTAAAGTTCATTTTACCCTGATTTCACCTATAGAAAATAGAATTTAGGGTATTGAGGGATGAAAAAGGTGTAGAAATCAAACAATATGATGTATTCCAGTCCTTACATTTCTTTAGGGCTGACTTTACCCTGAAATCTGTTTTTGAAGGGTCACCAAGAGAAAATTTGACAATAAGGCATGCTTGCCTTCCAGATTTTAATTTAGAAATGAAAACTCACACAAAATTGTATTTTGCAAGGTGTATACTTATAAACACTGTTAAAAATAACTTTTTAGTTTGAGCCATTCGGTTCAGTTCAGTCACTCAGTCGTGTCTGACTCTTTGTGACCCCATGGACTATAGCATGCCAGGCTGCCCTGTCCATCACCAACTTCTGGAGCTTGTTTAAACTCATGTAAATCCAACCATAGAGACATTCAAATCCTCTATAAAGAGGTTATCATTTTTTTAAACTGACCCATAATGTGGATATAGTGTAATATTAATAATTTAATAAAATCATAATGAGATTTTGAGAGAGGAAAATTTTTTCTCATTTCCTAATGAGAGAGGAAAAATATGAAAATTATAATCAATCTTATCTATAGGAGGCATAGACAATGCCATAAATTTTGAGGGATATTTGAATGCCTTTCTGACCAAATTCTTCTACATTGACCATGACATTTATTTGGTGGTTATTTCAATTACTTCAGGTAGTAAATGTCCCTGTTAAAGACCAATGTCATCAGAGTTGAAACATTGAAATAAGCCTATTCTGTAGCAACTTATGAGTTACTTTATACATTATCTTGATTTTTCCACATTGGATGAGGCTTTGGGTTGTTACATACAAGAATATTTAATCAAATGTTTAGAGGATGGAACAATTAATGCATGGAGGACTGGCAGCATAAGCTCAGAAAGTTCCATAGTTGGGGGATCTGAGCTGTTGAGGGGCAGCATAAGGGGACTGTGTACCTCAGAAGGGAACATGAAACATGGAGAAGAAAGATCCAAAAATAACATTTAAATTTAATAAGAACTCATCCTGCATACAGTATATTTAAACAGAATGTTCTTAGAGTATGCTTTCTAGATACCTTGTCAGCTTTTGACCTTATCATCATTTGAAAAAAGAAATGGCCTCTGATTAGTATTTACTTAAATTACCTAGGTTATTTGTCTTCTTCCATCACCATTAGATTGAATGGAAAACTATGGAAAGTATAGTGTTTCTGCTCAAGATGTTAATGTATTAATATTGTCTTTATTGCTCTGGGAAACAGTGACACTTCATGTTAAAATGTTCATCTTTTCCATAACTCCTTACCACTAATTATTCTATAATATATTGTTGATTAGTTGCTAAGTTGTTTCTGACTCTTGCAATCCCATGGACTGTAGCTTGCCAGGTTCATTTGTCTATGAGATTCCCCAGGCAAGAGTACTGGAATGGGTTGCTATTTCCTTCTCTAGGGAATCTTCCTGATTCAGGGATCAAACTGGGGTCTCTTGAATCACAGGTGGATTCTTGACCATAGCCTCCAGGGGAGTCATTACATAATATATTACAACATTAGAAAGAAAGTCAAGTGACCATTAGCCTTAAATCTACAACCAGTTTGTGATTTAAAACTAAAAATGTATTGTCATAAATGAATACATATAATTGGTTTTCAAAAACAGTCACCTCTCCAGTTATTCAGGCCTTGATTATACAGGTCATGGGCTATTTAGCCTTGTCTGCTCCTTTTTAGCATCACATTAGAGTTTGTCCTCAGACAAACAGAAGAAGAAACAGTATAGACAACCAGTTTTACTCTCAGTAATCAGTACTGCACAATTGTACTCATTTTACACGCTAGTAAACTAATACTCAAAATTCTCCAAGTCAGGCTTCCAGTGAACCATGAACTTCCAGATGTTCAAGCTGGTTTAAGAAAAAGCAGAGGAACCAGAGATCAAATTGCCAACATCTGTTGGATCATTGAAAAACCAAGAGAGTTTCAGAAAAACATCTATTTCTGCTTTATTGACTATGCCAAAGTCTTTGACTGTGTGGATCCCAATGAACTGTGGAAAATTCTGAAAGAGATGGGAGTAGCAGACCACCTGACCTGTCTCTTGAGACATCTGTATGCAGGTCAAGAAGCAAAAGTTAAAACTAGACAAGGAACAACAGACTGGTTCCAAATAGGAAAAGAAGTACATCAAGGCTGTATATTTTCACCCTGCTTATTTAACTTATATGCAGAGTACATCATGAGAAATGCTGGGCTTGATGAAGCACAAGCTGTAATCAAGATTGCCAGGAGAAATACCAATGACCTCAGATATGCAGACAGCACCACGCTTATGGCAAGAAGTGAAGTACTAAAAAGCCTCTTGATGAAAGTAAAAGAGGAGAGTGAAAAAGTTGGCTTAAAGCTCAACATTCAGAAAACTAGGATCATGACATCTGGTCCCATCACTTCATGGCAAATAGATGGGGAAACAGTGGGAACAGTGTCAGACTTTATTTCTGGGGGGCTCCAAAATCACTGCAGATGGTGATTACAGCCATGAAATTAAAAGACACTTACTCCTTGGAAGGAGAGTTATGACCAACTTATAGCATATTGAAAAATAGAGACATTACTTTGCCAACAAAAGTCCATCTAGTCAAGGCTATGATTTTTCCAGTAGTCATGTAGGGATGTGATAATTGGGCTGTAAAGAAAGCTGAGTGCCAAAGAATTGATGCTTTTGAACTGTGGTGTTGGAGTAGCCTCTTGAGATTCCCTTGGACTGCAAGGAGATCCAACCAGTCCATCCCAAAGGAGATCAGTCCTGAGTGTTCTTTGGAAGGACTGATGTTGAAGCTGAAACTCCAATCCTTTGTCCACCTCATGCAGAGTTGACTCATTGGAAAAGACCCTGATGCTGGGAAGGATTGGGAGCAGGAAGAGAAGGGGACAATATAAGATGAGATGGCTGTATGGTAATCCTGACTCTATGGACATGAGTTTGGGTAGACTCCAGGAGTTGGTGATGGACAGGGAAGCCTGGTGTTCTGTGATTCACGGTGCCGCAAAGAGTCAGACACAACTGAGCGACTAAACTGAACTGAATCAGTGCCGGTACTGATACTGTGGAGAAGAGCTTGTAGTACTTTGGCGAGATAGAGATTGTGATTATTATCAGATTTATTAATCCATACTAAAGATCTCATTCATTAGAACCAAGAAATAACACAAAGTTAAAATTATATAAATTTATTAACATATATTCTACCTATATTCCACTTATACATTATGTATAATGCATTTGTATACATGATGTATATGTTAATATATTACATATATGTGCACACACATACATATATAGTAAATCTTCACAATGGTGTAATAAAAATTAGTTGTCTTTTCTTCTTAATTTTTCCTTTTACACCTAAGATTCTGTGCTGTTCTGTGCTTAGTCTCTCAGTCGTGTCTAATTCTTTGGTATCCCATGAACTGTAGCCTACCAATCTCCTCTGTCCATGGGGATTCTCCATTCAAGAATACTAGAGAGGGTTGCCATGCACTTCCTCCAGGGGATGTCCCCAACCCAGGGATGAAATGCAGGTCTGCCGCATTGCTGGCAGATTCTTTACCAGCTGAGCTATCAGGGAAGCCCACACTTAAGATACAAAGTGGTTTTAATTGTCCAAACTCAACACACAACACAACACTGTCATATATATATATATATGTAACATAGACAAAAATTTCATTTATTGTGTTATTTTTGTATTTTTACCTTATCTATCTATCTATCTATATATATATATATGTTATATTTTTAAATGATTATTAAGCCCAATTAAATTTATATAATAACCTGTTAATGAGTCTCAACTTATAGGCTTTAAGAGACTGGTTGTTTGACTTGAAAAGCTATTTTGACTTCACATACTTCTGGTTAACTGGAAATTGTGCAGACCACATTCCTACCATAGTAGTAGCACCTAGATTGTTTTCATTGGTTTTTAAAACAGATGCATTAGTTTTTATTTTCTTTGAGCTGGGAGGTGTGGGTTCCATCTCTGGATCAGGAAGACTTTTTGGAGGAGAAAATGGCAACCCACTCCAGTGATCTTGCCTAAAATATCCCATGGACAGAGGAGCTTGGCAGGCTACAGTCCAAAGAGTTGCAAAGAGTCTAACATGACTGAGCCACTGAGCACACGTGCTATTATTTAATAAAATAAAAAAATACTAGAGCACATATTATGTGTTTCCTTGGTGGCTCAGTTGGTAAAGAATATGCCTGCAATACAGGAGACTGTCTGCAATTCAGAAGACCTGAGTTTGATCCCTGGGTTGGGAAGATTCCCTAGAGAAGGAAATGGCATTCTACTCCAGCATTCTTGCTTGAGAAATCCCAAGGACAGTCTGTAGTATTGCAATGAGCTGTACACAGCTTAGTGACTAAATCACCAATCAGAGTACGTATTATGTTATTTCCCAATCTGCCTGTTGTAGAAAGGAAGATTGAATTCATTTTAAAAATTCAAAATATCTTCTAGCAAAAGTTTGCTAGCTAAGGCTTTCTTTGGATTTGAACTCTAATGGAGCAATTCTAATTAAAGACAATTTCCTAGATTTAGTAGAGTAACTGAAGTTAGTTTCCAAACATTTATGAAAACTAACACTGAACAGGAAGGAAATAAAAAGAATCATGGATAGGGAGAAGGGAGAAGCAAACCAATCAAACTTTAATTCTTCAAAAAATTTTTTCCTTTGTTCACTATATTCCTTTATTTTTATTGTGTGATATATTGACTAGTTCAGTGGTGAAAAAGAAAATTAAGTTTGAATGAAATGTCAATACAAATAAATACAAGAGGACAAAAAGTGTCTTATCAATTTATTTGGCTTCCCGTGTGGTGCTAATGGTAAAGAACACACCTGACAATGCAGGGGGTAAATAGATTTCAATTCAAGATAAATTCTGGCTTGAATGCTCTTAGGTTCAGACGTCATACCTTTTTAATTCAACTTTGTAATTGTAGTCTTGACCATAGAGTCTGGTAACATAGAAGGCTATCATAAACATTATTTGAATGATAATTATTTGAGTGCACGAATTGATGTATAATTTTGGTCATTTGTGAGTATTTCATATTTTGCAGTGCTGTCTTTATGCACTTAATAAATATTTTTAAATTATGATCTTTCTACCTGCTTTGCTCAGCTTTCACAGTGCAATAACTTTCACTAGAATATTCAATGACTTAAAAGCTTTATTACTATGGTGACCACATATACAGGAAAATTTCACATTTGTCTTGATTTCATATATTTTTCTCTGTTGTCAAATGCTGTGCTTCAAATTTATTTTTGAACACATATCATGATTGTGGTCCAGGTTTTGACATCTCTCACATTTTTAAAAAGGTAAATGTAAATACACTCTTACTATAGTCATCATATGACCCCCAGTATAAATGCTCATTGTTTGGAGTCTTTTAAAGATCTAAATCTACTTCTAAAAAAATTATGTTGTTGTCCTCTACAACGGAGACTATTTTGAAACAATTATTCAGAAGTTGCTCTTAGATTTGAGATGTATTTCATATCCACATCATAATATAAAGTCATTATTTTCTCTTCAGGCATAGAATGATGAATATATTCAGCTATCCTTTGTCTGCAAAAGCAGAACATGACCATCATGAAAAGATTTGAAGTGACCCCAAATATCTATTAACTAGTAAGCTATTTACTACATCAAATTATATATACTGCATAAAATTCAAAGCAATCAATCTAGTGTTAGAACATAACATTAGTTGAATAACTGTTATATATTAGGTACTTTCAGATACTTTAAAAATCATCATTATTAGGTTATATACTTTTTATTGTATGAAGTTATATTTTAAACATTGATGAGTTTTGACAAATGTGTAAATCTGTGTAGCTATTGTATCAATCAAGATTCAGAACATTTTTATCAACCCCAAAAGCTTCCTTCCTGGCTCTGTGCAGTCAATCTCTGTACTCCCACTATACAAAAGCAGTGATATGATTTCTATCTCTGTCAATTAGTTTTACTTTTTCTAAAGCTTCATATAAATGGAATGTGTATTGGTAATTGTCCTTTTTTTGCTAAGTAGTATTAAATTGCTGAATATGCCATAAATGTTTAATTTGTGTATCATAAATATCCTGTAGATAGACATATTAATCATTTCAGTTGTGGGCATTTTTTCACAGATACTATGACAATTTTTGTTCAAGTGACAAATGTTTCTGAGGACATGTTTTCATTTCTTTTGATTAAATAACAAACAGTCTAGTCAAGGCTATGGTTTTTCCAGTAGTCATATACAGATGTGATAATCGGACTATAAAGAAAGCTGAGCACCAAAGAATTGATGCTTTTGAACTGTGGTGTTGGAGAAGACTCTTGAGAGTCCCTTGGACTGCAAGGAGATCCCACCAGTCCATCCTAAAGGAGATCAATCCTGGGTATTCATTGGAAGGACTGATGCTGAAGCTGAAACTGCAATACTTTGGCCACCTGATGCAAAGAGCTGACTCATTTGAAAAGACTCTGATGCTGAGAAAGATTGAGGAAAGGAGGAGAAGGGGACAGCAGAGGATGCTATGGTTGGATGGTATCACCAACTCAGTGGACATGGGTTTGGGTAGACTCCGGCAGTTGGTGATGGACAGGGAGGCCTGGCGTGTTGTGGTTCACAGGTTCGCAAAGAGTCAGACACGACTGAGCGACTGAACTGAACTAAAATGAAGTTCCTGGATCGTACAGTATGCAAATATTAACTTTATAAGAAAATGCCAAATGTTCTTTTTTTCCAAATTGGTTACAACATTGCTACTCACTCCCAGCTCTATTTGGAGGTACATTTACTACATATATTTCATGTTGATATTTGGTATTGTCAGTCATTTGGGGGGGTTCTTATTGTTTATGAAATATGTTATATTCCCATGATGATGTAAATTATAATTTCTATAATATTAATAATAGTGAGTACATGCTAATGTCCTTAAATGTCCTTGCACATACCTCTTCTAAAGTTGCTATTCAAGTGTTTGGCATTTTCTTCAATGTAAATATTTAACAACATTATTTAGACAAAATTCGTATACCTTTTGATTCATAAGTTTTAAACGTATAGTCCAATGGACTTGAGTATGTCACAAAGTTGTGCAACCAAAACCACAATGCATTTTAGAACATTTTCATTATCCCTTTTGCTGAAAAAGCATCTGTCCAGTTGCAGTCATTCCCATTCCCCCAATTTCCTTAGCCTTAGAAACTACTAATCTGTTATCTGTCTCTATATAAGATTTGCTTATTCTGGAATCATAGAATGTTTGGTCCTTTGTGACTGGCTTCTTTCACTTATTAAAATAATTTGAAGGCTCATCTACCTTGTAGCACATAAAAGTACTTCATTTCTTTTTATGGCTGAATAATACCGCATTGTATGTGTATACCACATTTTGTGTATTCATTCCTCAATCAACAGACATTTGAGCTGTTGCCACTCCTTAATTAGTATGAAAAACATAGCTATGAACATTGTGTAATTCTCTTGATTGCATACTTAAGATTACAATTTCTGGGTAATATTATATCTCTATGTTTAACTTTTGAGAAAATGTCAACATTTTTGTTTGTTTTTTTCCAAACTGTTTCTAAAATCAATTTCCAACAGTGTAGGAGGATTCCAACATCTTTATATCCCTGCCAACATTCGTTATAGACTGTCGTTTTTATTTTCACCATCCCAGTGGCTATGAAGTATTATTTATTTATGGTTTTCATTTGCATTTCCCTGGTGGTTAATATAGAATATGTTTTATTTTTTATTGGCAATTTATGTATCTTCTTTGGAAAATGATCTACTCAGAGTTTTTCCTCATTTTTTAACTGGGTTATTTATCTTTTTATTATTGAGTTGTAACAACTCATTATATATTATGGATATAAATCTCTTATTAGACATATGATTTGCAAATATTTATACCATTTAATGAGTTTTAGTTTTAGTTTCTTGATGGTATCCTTTGTAGTAACAAAACTTTATGTTTAAATTTCATAAAGTTAAAGTTTTTATGTGTATTTTAAAAATTCAACCTTATTGAGGCAATAATTTACACAAAATTAGTTACAAATATTTTAAATATATACTAAAAGTGATTTGTGACACTTGATATATCTCTCTCTACTATACCCAACTTATTTAGTCAATTATATGATTTCTATCAATATCAAGTATTTTTGTCTGTTCTAGAAAAGCTATTGCTTTGTTACTGCCTTCTTTGAACATAATGTCTTCTATACTCACTCATGTTGCTTTATGTATCAGTATTTCTTCAGTTTTCTTGTGTAGTAGTTATGGCTACACCAGTTTTTTTTATCCAGTCATCATTTAATTGGCATTTATATATGCGTGAGTCTTTTGAGGTGTTTACCCATTTTCCATTGTGTGGAGAATAAGAGGTTGTTTTTTATGCATTTTGTATACACAGTATTTGCCTTATATATTTTTTCATATGTATTTACCTTTATAAGGTAATTGTAATCTTAAAGAATATTGGCAAACTAGTCCTGTGGAAGATAAGAGTTAGTCCAGGAAGTGTTTACACCAAGGAAAACCCCAAGGGAGCATGAAATTTCCTACTTCATGGAAGTAGACTCTGAAGGGTGGCTGCTTAGTACTGACAGGGCCAGGGAGATAAGGAGGAATAAAGATGTCAGGATAAGAGAATAAATTTCAAAATTTCTTACTACTTTACCATTTTGCTTGTGATTATTTTTTTCTATTAAAAGAAGTCAGTACACATTTCTCTGAATTCATCTTCTATAATACCACTTTTTTTTTTTTAACACAAGGCAACAGACTGGTAAGTGCTTCTCCCACCACAAAGAAAATAACATAAATTGATGACATAACCCTTGCCAGTGAAAGGAGATGACAGCATATAATAGAGTCAAGGACATGAACTTTAAACTTAGAGATACTACAATTTTAACTCTAGTTCTTCTCTTTCTTAGATGTGACTTTGTATAAGGTATTCAATAACAATTACCTTCAAGCATCTAAAATTTTATATGTTGTATGACAAAATGATCATAAGGGTAGCATATCAAGCAGGATATTTTGAAGATTTTAAAGTATATATTTTAAATTTGATTAGCTATTTGGATACATAATAACTCCTAGTCCTTCTTTCCTTGTGTATGGGTACAATTTCATGATAAATAATATAACTTTATATGCATAAAATTAAACCACAAGCTGAAAGGTTTGAATATATCTGAGAGATTGCTTCTGATCCTATACTCCTTGTAAGGGTTCTTGTAGTTGTTCAGTCACTTAGTTGTGTCCAACTCTTTGGGATCCCACGAATTACAGCATACCAGGCTTCCCTGTCCTTCACCATCTCCTGGAGTTTGTTCAAACTCATATCCATTGCGGAGAAGGCAATGGCACTATACTCCAGTACTCTTGCCTAGAAAATTCCATGGACGGAGAAGACTGGTAGGCTGCAGACCATGGGGTTGCTAAGAGTTGGACACGACTGAGTGACTTCACTTTCATGCATTGGAGAAGGAAATGACAACCCACTTCAGTGTTCTTGCCTGGAGAATCCCAGGGACAGGGGAAGCTGGTGAGCTGCCATCTATGGGGTCGCACAGAGTCGGACATGACAGAAGCGACTTGGCAGCAGCAGCAGCATATCCATTGAGTCAGTGATGCCATTTAACCATTTCATCCTCTGTCATCCTTTTCTCATTCTGCCTTCAATCTTTCCCAGCATTAGGGTATTTTCCAATGAGTTGGCTCTTCACATCAGGTGGCTAAAGTACTGGAGCTTCAGTGTCAGTCCTTTCAATGAATATTCAGGGCTGATTTCCTTTAGGATTGACTGGTTGGATTTCCTTGCAGTCCAAGAGAGTCTCAAGAGTCTTCTCCAGGACCACAGTGTGAATGTGTCAGTTCTTTGGTGATCATACTTTTGTATGTTCAACTCTCATATCCATGCATGCTGCTGCTGCTAAGTTGCTTCAGTCATGTCTGACTCTGTGCAACCCCATAGATGGCAGCCCACCAGACTGCCCCTTCCCTGGAATTCTCCAGGCAAGAACACTGGAGTGGGTTGCTATTGTCTTCTCCCATCCATACATGACTACCAGAAAAAACATAGCTTTTACTAGACTGACCATTGTTGGCAAAGTAATGTCTCTGCTTTTAATATGTTGTCTAGGTTTGCCATAACTTTTCTTCCAAGGATCAAATGTCTTTTAATTTCATGCAGTGATTTTCAAGCACAAGAAAATGTTTCCATTGTTTGCCCATCTATTTGCCATGAGGTGATTGGACCCAAGTGTAAGTCCTCCAGTACATCACAATCTTCAATTTAGAAATGTAAAGAGCTAGATGATATATTGAATTTGTTTATTCTTGGTTACTGTTCTCTCAATAATAATTGTAAATTTTCTCATACTTTGAAGCTCCATGAGAAATAGGACTTGTCTACATAGGAATAACATCAAGTTAATCATCAGTGCTGTGTGTGTGCTTCATTGCTCAGTCCTGTATGACTCTTTTTAACCCCGGGGACTGTGGCCCGTCAGGGTCCTCTGTCCATGGGGATTCTCCAGGCAAGAACACTGGAGTGGGTTGCCATGTCCCTCTCCAAGGGATCTTCCCAACTTGGGGATCGAATCTAGGTCTCCTGCATTACAGGCCAATTCTTTACCATCTGAGCCACCAGGGAGACCCTAATCATCAGTAATAGTAAGCAATGCAACCATTTCACTCATGCTTTGCTTTCTTAGAATATAAGATTCAATAGGTTACTTTATCTTGTTTTATTTATTTCATACCATTTTGATAAATGAAATTTATTTTGTACTATTTTGATAATATTAACTATATATTTGCTTCTTTATTTATTCTCTTAGCATTGGAATATAAAATCCATATGGCCAGGATCATGTGCATTATTTTATTCTCCTCTTCTACCCAGCATTAAGAAAGTGCCCAGTACATAGTATCAGCTTAATAGATCTGTCTTATAAGAATAAATGGGTTCATGCCATGGCCCAGAGTTCCTGACAGAAAGGTTTAGTTGGTAGTACTTAAAAACATCTATTTCTGCTTTATTGACTATGCCAAAGCCTTTGACTCTGTAGATCACAATAAACTGTGGAAAATTCTGAAAGAGATGGGAATACCAGACCATCTGACCTGCCTCTTGAGAAACCTGTATGCAGGTCAAGAAACAATAGTTAGAACTGGACATAGAACAACAGACTGGTTCCAAATATGAAAAGGAGTACATCAAGGCTGTATCATGTCACCGTGCTTATTTAACTTATATGCATGAGAAACTCTGGGCTGGAAAAAGCACAAGCTGGAATCAACATTACTCGGAGAAATATCAATGACCTCAGATATGCAGATGACATCACCCTTATGGCAGAAAGTGAAGAGGAACTTTAGAGCCTCTTGATGAAAGTGAAAGAGGAGAGTGAAAAAGTTGGCTTAAAGCTCAACATTCAGAAAACTAGGATCATGGCATCTGGTCCCATCACTTCATGGCAAATAGATGGAGAAACAGTGGAAGCAGTGTCAGACTTTATTTTGGGGGAGGCTCCAAAATCACTGCAGATGGTGATTGCAGCCATGAAATTAAAAGACACTTACTCCTTGGAACGAAAGTTATGACCAACTTAGATAGCATATTTTAAAGCAGAGACATTACTTTGTCAACAAACTTCTGTCTAGTCAAGGCTATGGTTTTTCCAGTAGTCATGTATGGATGTGAGAGTTGGACGGTGAAGAAAGCTGAGTGCCGAAGAATCGATGCTTTTGAACTGTGGTGTTGGAGAAGACTCTTGAGAGTCCCTTGCACTGCAAGGAAATCCAACCAGTCCATCCTCAAGGAAATCAGTCCTCGGTGTTCATTATAAGGACTGATGTTGAAGCTGAAACTTCAATACTTTGGCCACTTCATGCAAAGAGTTGACTCACTGGAACAGACCCTAATGCTGGGACAGATTGGGGGCAGGAGGAGCAAGGGACAACAGAGGATGTGATGGCTGGATGACATCACCGACTCACTGTTATTTTAAGCATTGATTTGGCTTATTGAAAATTCTTACCAACATTCTGTGCCCAAACTGAACTTTCTGTTTTGTTGCATCATGCATGTCTAAAACTGCTGGTTCCTAGAAACTGGTCTACATTTTTGTAGCACTCCTCAAATAGTGTCTTATGATTGTTGCTCTATGAGTCAATCAGTGACACCAATGGAGAAATGTCAATTATCTAGAAAGATCTTATCCTCTGCTGCTGCTGCTGCTAAGTCGCTTCAGTCATGTCCAACTCTTAGTGACCCCATGGACTGCAGCCCACCAGGCTCCTCCATCCATGGGATTTTCCAGGCAAGAGTACTGGAGTGGGGTGCCATTGCCTTCCCCAATCTTATCCTCTACAGCTGGTATTTACATAGTAGAGCTGAAGAGATGGATCGGTTAAGGGGGTGATAAGAAACAAATGGTGGCATAAACTAATTAAACTTCTTGATTTCAAGGATGAGTAAGCTTCCTTTCCCACAAGGTTTGGCATTTGCATCTTTAAATATGCCAGAAGTTCTCAGTGATTTTTCACATGAAGGAATTTTTTTTAAATCTTTTCATCTGTTGCAAGCATAAAGATAGGAGTATTAAATACTTTTCCAAAAGCTCACACAATGTCCCATATTCTCTTTTAGAATCTTTCAACCATTTTCATCTTTTTTTTTCCTGATGTTCTTAAGAAGAGCTCTTCCCTTCCAAAAATAACACTGCTGTTTGTGTGATTAATTTCATATTTTCTTGATTTTTTACTTATCCACCGTCTCTCTTTTATCTCCAAACTCTCTTCTACCCATTCTGTTAACAAATATACAACTGCTTTACCTCTGGGTGGGGGAAAGAGCAATAATAGCAAAAAAAAAAAACCCTCCATTGCTTCCATCATTCTCTTAATAACTTAATTTAGATATTAGTATTAATACCTAATATAATTTTTTCTTTTTCCTTGTATCAGCACACATACCAAAAAAATGTTATGTGTTTATTTTAAGATAAAATATTCATCCATGAGGCTCTCAATTCTGCCTTTACCAGCAATTGAAATTGCTGCCTCATAAGTCAGCTAGAAAAATCCTGAATACAAATTCAAAAAGCTTATTCTATGTACTAAACATGATTTAAATCTGGAACATAGTATCCTGATGATCACCCAGTTCTTTTTTTTTTTTTTTTTCTACCTTGCGTCTTGCTGTTCACACTGTTCACTGAAACCAGGGTAGATAAGTTTTGAGCAGGACAGCTGGAAGATAACTCGAGAAGCTGTAGGAACTGCAGACACGTTTATTCTCTAGTGGTGGGTGTGGAGGCAAAAGGGGTTTTTCAGGTGGGGCGTATATCCATTTACAGAACAAAAGTGGCCCATGGCCAACAGCGTACAATGTGGTGAGTATGTACAGAGTTATAAGTGATTTCAGCTGTTACATAGCCATATAAAGTCATTGTTTATAGGATGTGGGCAAGAGGGCGAGAGAGCATGAGAGAGCTGGGTTAGAGAGTCTGCCTGACATCGTCTTCATTGTGTGCTATTCCCCCACAGCCTTGGCTTCAGTGGTGGTGCATTGCTCTGTTTCTTACTCCACTTCTGTTTTGTTCTCATTGTTTACTGAATTTCCTATTTTCATTCTTACCTTATATGAAGGTTGTCCTTAAAATACTGCCACAAGGTCGTTTCTTGGCTCCTACTATCATCCTGGGGGAAATTAAGCAACTATAGAAATATAAATGTTCCATTTCTTCAGATATGAAATCACATTAATCCTGAATTCTGTTATGAGATTCCACTGGCATTTTATTTATTTTAATTAATTTCTGTTGTTATTGAAGAATAATTGTTTTTTACATAATTTTTCTGTTTTCTATCAAAAATCAACATGAATCAGCCATAGGTATACTTATATCCCCTCTCTTTTGAAATTCTCTCCCATCTCCCTCCCCTTCCCACAACTCTAGGTTGATACAGAGCCCCTGTTTGAGTTTCCTGAGCCATACGGCAAATTCCTGTAACTATCTATTTTACATACGGCAATGTGAGTTTGGAAAACTCAACAGTGGCCACAGGACTGGAAAAGGTCAGTTCTAATGTCAATCCCAAAGAAAGGCAATGCCAAAGAATGCTCAAGTTACCGCACAATTGCATTCATCTCACACACTAGCAAAGTAATGCTCAAAATTCTCCAAGCCAGGCTTCAACAGTATGTGAACATAGAACTTCCAGATAGTCAAGCTGGATTTAGAAAAAAAGGCAGAGTAACTACAGATCAAATTGCCAACATCCAATGGATCATCGAAAAAGCGAGAGAGTTCGAGAAAAACATCTACTTCTGCTCTATTGACTAGGTCAAAGCCTTTGACTGTGTAGACTGTGTAGACTTTCGAGACTCGAAGATAACTGTGAAAAATTCTGAAAGTGATGGGAATACCAGATCTCCTGACCTGTCTCCTGAAACACCTGTATGCAGGTGAAGAAGCAAGTTAGAACTGGACATGTGCATTTTATAAATTGGTGAGCTCAAACATCAGTGACAACTTAAAAAAAATTGTGTTCTTATAGAGAATATCTTAGGTGATACAAATATTTTAACTGATATTCTCAAATACTTGTTTTTTATTTAGCAATTGTTTCAATATCTTTCAAATAAATACACTTTCATCACTTATCTTAAATCAGCATAGCTTTAGAATGTTAAGTTACCAAACTTCTGGAAAGATCATTTTAAGTAGACCTTTCTAAAATATGATTAAAGATGTTATCCCAAAGTTTTTATCTCATTTACATTTACCTTGAAGTTTCACCATGTCCAGTTATTTTCATGCAAGAGATTAGTAATGTTTTATTTGTTAAACCTAGGGATATAAAGTATTATACTTAATTTTGATGACTCTTAATGACATCTATATTAATTTAGATCCGCAAATGTAGATATTAACATCAGGTATCAACTTAATAGCAAATATTCCCCAGTTCACATGCACCTGAAAGTCATCCTGGCCAATTTTCTTGAAATGCAAGTGCTTTGATTTCAAATTAAACAGATTTTTTATAAATCCAATTCCAATAATACTTTTTAAAAGTAGAGATATTCTCATATGTAAAATGTGTACACAGATGTGAACAAACTAGAAATCTCATGGCTTTACTAAAAGCTTAGATATAAAGCAAGTATTACAACATTGATATACACTTACTAGTTAACAAACGATTGGAATGACTTAAAGTTGCTGGTTCAGATAATTAAGGTTTACTATCTCTAAGGTTTGGCCAAGGAATATTCTCAGCAGATTTTATTTAAAACTTCCACTTTTTTTTTTTCTTCTTTTCTTGATTTCTTACATCTTGCCTGTTTTATTGGGTTTAATCTCAGCTCATAAAGGCCAGTAGTCATGTCCTGCTTTAGACATTTGAGAGAAAAAGGCAGTTGTTCAGTTTTTCAAAGAACAGCTTTGTCACTTAAAGTTACTAAAATCAGTGGCAAGATTTTTAATCAAACTGAAATTTAATTTATGAAGTTCTGTTCTATAACTTTTAAAGTTTCAATTTATCATGGATTCAAAGGTTTCTATAAGTCATTTAGCAAAGACCTTTCTCAGTTTATAAATTAAAGCAAAGGAAATCACTATTTTTTTTTCTTAACCCTTGCATGTTATGTCCTAGTTTACATGATTTTTAAGACTCAGGTAACTACTGGTTTTCCATAGTTTGTTGTGATCCACAAAATCAAAGGCTTTAGAATAGTCAATGAAGCTGCCTCTTTGCAGCAGTCTATCAGAGTTATCTGAGGTGCTGTCTCTCAGGCTACAGTCCTCGTTTTGGCCCAAATAAAACTTAACTCACAACTCTCAAACTGTACATCCTTTTTTAGTCAATATCTAAGTTCCACCAACTTCTACAACTGCAACTTTAGTTTTCATAAAGATCCAATCAACAAGCTTTGATTTTAGAGGAACTTAGAAAGCTTTCTCTTTTGTTCCCTGTTTTGTCTGCTTTTACATAAAAAGCTCTTGGGTCCCCAGAGTTGAGTAGAGCTGAGGAAATCAGGTGCTTTGGCCTAGCTGTCCCAAAATAATTGTTGGTCAAATATCTCAGTGTAAATTCTTCTATCCCCTTAAATATATAGCTTTAAAAGTTTAGGGCTAATAGAACAGATTTGTTTATCTTTTAATGTTGGGGACCATTTGGGGGTCTCTCTTGGCTCACTGACTTTAGGTAATATCAAATCTTGTTTAATCATATAAATATCTATTTTATTTATACCATTCTAAGTAACCATCTGAAGAATTTTTTTTCCAATTCACTTGAAGCAACCGCTTTCTAAAATTTTTCTTTTTTTTTTTTACTTCCTGGAAATAATAGCTAAACTTCCCCCCGCCCCACCAAATTTTTAGTTGATATTCTTAATCACTCTTATTAGCATCTGTAAGGTCAAGAGAAGGGAAGACCCTGAGGTAACTTCCTAAATCTGTTTCTCATTCTAAAGAAAAAAAAAAAAAACATGGTTTTCTTAGGTTACTTTGATTTTTGTTCTATAGGTACCAACAAAACAGTTGTTTACAATGAGAGCACTCCAGATTTAATAATTTGTTAGCTTCTCTAATTTTCAAGAGATCCATCATTTAGCCACCAATAAATTATATCTCCAGAGAGATGCAAATAATTAAGAATGCAAGAAGACCTCTTGTAGGTCTAACACAAACACACACACAATAGAACAACCTGGGAAGATCAGATAATATTTACATCTCAAAGACAGAGGAATCTGAGCTTCCACCTAGAAGGCCTTCTTTAAAAAAGTTTTACCAAGCCAGCTTTTTAATTTTTAACTGCATATGCATTAAAGATTCCCCTCAGTGTTTAAGGTGAGACTTAATTTCTCCAGTTAACTAGGTACTTGCAAGTATGAGTTTTGTTTCTTATGTCTTTCTACAATGGAGGCACCTTGGTGTCTTTCAACTGAGCCCCACGTATTTCTTTGTAACTTCTGTGAAAAAACGATATCTCCTGCCATGTTAATAAAGATGAAACCTCCAAATATGAATA
>SRVM01041124.1:0-36198 GCA_007570785.1 Antilocapra americana
TGGGGTTGCAAAGAGTCGGACGTGACTGAGTGGCTTTCACTTTCATACAGACACACGCACAATGCAGTACCTCCACAGTCTGATTGCAGTGTCGTCCTGCTTAACTTTGTTTAAAGAAATCTGACATGCTAACTGTGTAGTTGTAAGAGTTTGCAGTGTGTGGAAAGGAGATAGATAAATCAGTATTTTGCTTCCAATGTTTATAAATGGCATGGATGATGACATTTGTAGACATAAGTATGTGTTTAAACTGTCATTCACCTGTGTCTATACCTCCTTTTTGTTTCCTCTTTCAAATGAAATATTTACTTTGGAGTGGGCTTTTAAATGTCATGTTTTATAATCTCTGCATTAACCTTAAAACTCATGCTACTTGTGACTGAGCAGTGGATTCTGTGTTGGAAAGTTGAACAATAGAATATTGAATTAATGAACTGAAAATCGGCATTACTGTTAGAAATAATTTGGTGTTTTGGTACTTTGGTCATTTCCTACAGTTAATCTATTTTTTAAAAATGATAATAGGCTTGTTCTAGCATGGGAAATGAGATAAAGATAGCAAATAGGTACATATCTACTATGTTTCTGAATATATTTTGGGTAAAAGTTTCCATTTACCTTCTTGTTATTATTTTTAAAACCAGCTGCAAATGAGACTCTTATTCTGCAGCATTAGCATCAAGAATGGATAAAGAAGATAAAATTTCTAAATTTAGTTTTTCCTTCAAAAAATAATTTGGAGGACTGAGTAGGTTGTTTCCTTCTCAGTTAACTTATTTTTAAGTAGGCCATCATAGTACAGATTGGGGAGACACAGCAGAATTCTAGCAACCCACTCAATAACCATCTAGTAGTAGAGAGAACAATTCATTTAGTTGTTGCTAGAGACAGGTGATAGAAGAAATATAAGCCACCTTGCCTTCCTGATTAAGGCTTCGCTGGTGGCTCAAATGAATCCTCCTGCAATGTAGGAGATCTGGGTTCTATCCCTGGGTTGGGAAGATCCCCGGGAGAAGGGAAGGGCTACCCACTCCAGTATTATTGCCTGGAGAATCCCCATGGACTGAGCAGCCTGGACTGAGCAGTCCATGGGGTCACAAAGAGTCAGACACAACTGAGTGACTAACACTTTCACTTTTTTTCCAACTTCTTACAGCAATATCTGAATAAATTTTAATGACAACATTTATTGCATAGGATCCTTTCTAGTTTCTGGCATTAGACTATTAGTACTTGTATTTCAAATTTAACTGCCATATTTGTATTATTTTTTTTTCCTTTTATTAGAATTTGGGAGACGCTACTTTGGAGGTGAATCAGTTGCATTGTTGAGCCAGAAACCAATTATTTTGTTTCAATAATGAGTATTAATATTTTCAATATTATATGATATTTTTATACTCTTGTGATATATGTATACACACACACACACACTCACAGAAATTAGTGATAGTATTTTATCCAAAGTCACAATCTACTTTCTCTGCTTTGGCATTAACATTTACATCCCTTATTTGACCAACATCCTGAGAGTTATCACATGGCTCACAAATTTTAGAGAGACAAAAAGCTTTCTAATATTTCAATTCTGATAACCCTTTTCATGTGATAAAGGTTTGTATATTTCAAAGCTATTGACAGGTGCCTTATATCTGATTATCTTTAAAACAATCCTGCACTAAGGGCAACACTCGTGATATTGTATTCACTTTACGGTGGGTGAAGCGGACCCAGAAATAACTAAAACATCCCCTAGGTTGCTGAAACAGGCCAGAGTTCCTGAATCCAAACTTGGTTTTCCTCCAGTGTGCATCAAGCTATTATTGAATGGTTTCAAACTTGGGGAAAATAAGAAATTTAGTGTTAATCAACTTCTATTTTCAGATACGCCTGCTATGAAAGGCATGTTAAGAGAGGACAAAAAATAAAACCAATATTCTGAAAAATTCCAATTTAATATGAAATAGCTTTTACAGCCTAATAGAGATAAGAGCTCTTTTAGTGATTCCAAATTATGGAAGGAAAAAAAGTAGAATAAGATTTGTGCTTCTTATGAGTCATCAGCAGCCATAAATTAATCACATTAATATGTTTTGGTTATAAATGAAGGCTATTTGTTTACTGGTTTGTCACAGCATTCCCCCCTAACTCTGTCTCTTCTCAAGGAAGTTTGAGAAAGTATGAAAATATAAAGTCAAACAGTTTGAAGCTCTATTTTATGGCAAAAATCTACACATTGTTTTTTGCATAGAATTTAGAAGCTTGTTTGAATTGTTCCTTATAAATACATCTCTATTTTAGAAAGTATGTTTAACATTCAAATAGTATACAATGAGGAGTTCACTTTGTACCCTAAATGATGGAAATATCATTTTCTACTACCAGCTGTCAACTGTATTAAATCAGTTAAAAGTACCAGTTGTCTTTTTCCTTTGTTATTTTATGCCAAAATTCCACATAAGATTTTTCCCTTAATGCTTTTTTGAATGTGTCCTATGTCCACTTAACACTAATCTAACCGTCTCAAAAGACTTCTCAAATCCCAGATGAAAAGAAATGTTTGCAAGGGCATAACACTGTAAGGATATCAGACTTTAGAAAAGTCTAATTTTGTACTGCTAAAAAATGCAATCAACATAGAGTATTGGGTAAAATTATTAAAAATCAAAAGTGTGAAAAATGTAGAGTATCCTAATTAAAGAAGCACAGATGTTGATTTGTATGAAGATAAGAATGCAAAATAAGGAACATCTAGCACAATTATACACGGATAGTTCAAGGAACCACAGGCAGAGAACAATTAACTCTTGGATTTCAATTACAGTCTTTTTAGATCTTGTTGTATGTTTAAGTGTCTGAAATTAATAAATGTGCCTGGTAGCAATTTCTGTTTCATAGATATGCTTCCTTGACTATACCCCAAATATATTTTCATTTGGATTAAAATTTTAATATAATTCAGGAGTTGAACTGTTAGGTAATTTTTATCAGTAGTTGCAATATCCATTTTAATTGGAAAGGAAAAGGGAACGATCAAAATATTATAAGATTAAAAAATTTTAAGGTACAACTTTAGTTAATGATTTGGTGCGTTGAACAAAATCATTTGGTCGTGTGTGTGTGTGTGTGTGTGTGTGTGTGTGTGTGTGTGTGTGTGTTTGTGTTCATCGAGACACATTTAATGTGTATTATCTGGGGAGCCCTGGTACAAGTCCTGGGAAGAAATCCATCAAGCACAATCTCTTATGACTATAGCATCATCAGATAGCTCTAAAGCTGTCACCCAATCAGAGCACAGACGATGGCCTCTTTATAAAGCCTATGATGTTTATTGTGTGTACTCAGTTTTGTCTGACTCTTTGCAACACCATGGTCCATAGCCCGCCAGGCTCCTATATCCATGGAATTTTCCAGGCAAGAATACTGGAGTGGGTTGTATTTACTTCTCCATGGGATCTTCCCAACCCAGGGATTGCACCCACACCTCTTGCATTTCCTGCATTGGCAGACAGATTCTTTACCACTGTTGTTACCTGGGAAGCCCATATTTGTTAAATATTTGCTAAAGGAAATTATTCTTGAAAAAATGAGAAATCAGGAAAGGAGACAAATATGGAAGGACATGTATGGTAAAGAGACTACCATTCCTAAAAGTATGATTGTATGGCACAGTTTTTGATGCATGAAATGGCAGTGATTAAGATGGCATTCCTAGGGTGTAGGAATATATGACAAGCTCACTGTTGACAGTTAATTAATGTCATGACCTATACAGAGTATAAACTAAGGACCATGCAAATACTTTCAAATACACTAAAAAGGAGATAAGAAGTCACAAAGGCATTTTATGCAACAGACAATTATGTTCACATTTGTAGTGGGTAGAACATATTAAAGGGATGGAAACTGGGATCACACACATGGGTCAGTAGGTGAGTCCACAAGGATCCTTGCTCTGTTGCAATTGTCAGAAAAATCCAATTCATACTAGATTAAGGAATAAAAGGAAATTATTAATGAAAATAAAGTATCAAAGAACAACTGGATTCAGAGGTAAGCAATACCATTAAGAACTGATTTCTTTCCTGCTAAGTTGATTAAGGTATTGACTTTTAATACATGACAAACTACCCCAAAAACTTAGTGGTAAAAAGAATAAACATTTGCACAGCTCATGGCTATGTAGGTCAGTAACTGGTCTGGCTAGCTGAGGGGTTCTTATCTCAGCTACAGTCATCTTTTGGTCATAGTTCCATTGTGAATCTGCTGGATAGTTGCTTGCTGCTGAAGTTAAAGGAATGACTGGGCCATATGCTCAGCATCCAGCAAGCTAGTCCTGGACTTGATCACATGACTCTGGCAAGGCAGCAAGAGCAAGAAGAGTAGAAGTCATCTTGAGGCCTAGGATGAGAGTTGAAACGTGGTCCAGTGATACTCATACCACATTTTATTAATCAAAGGTCACAAGACTAGCCTACATTGAAGGGGTTGGGGTCATTAAAACCTGTTAATTGTGGGAATGGTAAAGAAAAATTACAAAGAGGAATACATACAGGGGGGAGAATAATTTTGGCCATTTCTGCAAATAAAGTGAAACCATAGTTTCACCTGGCACCTTCTGTGGTTTTGTCTGATAATGGTAAGCTGGATGTTTAATTTCTGACTGCAGACCTTTTCATCTCTGAGTACTGTTTTATTTTTGCCAAATATCTTAATCTGCTTGGGCTGATAATAGCACAGATTGTACCTCGTAATGAGAAATTTCTCTCTCACAGTTCTGGAGACTGGGAAGTTTGAAATCAGGGGGTCAGGGTGGTCATCCTGGTGAGACCCCTCTTCCTGGTTTGCAAATGGATGTCTTCTTACTGTGTCCTCGTGTAGTTGCAAGAAAGAGAGAGGGAGCACACGCTGTCATGTCTGTCTTTTTTTGTTTATATTTTTATTTTTCTATATTTTGTTTTTTTAATTATATTTTAAATTTGCAGATAATTGCTTTATAATATTGTGTTAGTTTCTGCCATACATCAACATAAATAAGTCATAATTATACATATGTCCCCTTTCTCTTGAATCTCCCTCCCACTTTCCACCCTACCCTACCCCTCTAGGTAGTCACAGAGCACCAGGTTTGAGTTCCCTGCGTCATATAGCATATTCCCACTGGCTATCTATTTGCATATATTAATATATGTTTCAATGTTATTCTTTGAATTTATTCTTCCCTCTCCTTCTTCCACTGTGTCTACAGCCTATTCTCTATATGTCTGATCTCCATTGCCACCCTGCAAATAGGTTCATCAGTACCATCTTTCTAGATTCTACAGATAAGTGTTAATGTACAATATTTGTTTTTCTCTTTCTGACTTATTTCACTCCTTATAATAGGCTCTAGGTTCATCTACCTCATTAGAATTCAATCGTGTTCTTTTTTATGATTGAATAATATTCCATTGTTTATCTGTACCACAACTTCATTATCCATATCTTATAAGGATACCACACTTGTGACTTAATTACCTTCCAAAGGCCCTATTTCTAAATATTATCATATTGAGGATTAGGACTTCAACATAGGGGGAAACAAAAATATTTAGCCAATAGCACTGGACTATTACAGAACATATGTCTGCCTGAATCAGACTTTGATTCTTCAAATGTGGGTGGTGTGCTTCTCTTAAGTGGAGTGGGATGGCAAGGGGAGGAAAACTATGTCAGATTCCATGGACTGAGGGTAGATGAGTTGTTAGACTGGTAGTGAAAACTAGGTCTTTTTCCAAATACAGCAGTATGAAATCTAGTAAGTAGTTTTTAAATATGCATTAAGTGATCTAATGGGGAAATTCTTAATTCCTGAATTTTTATGCCAGGTAATTTCTATTTCTGTGTTCAATTAGTAAGAATAATAGAGCATCCACTACAATTTAACACCTGCAATTAGGAGATTTGTTCTAAGATTCTGTGTTGACATTTTGCTAATTCTAATCATATTTGTGTTGACCTCTAATGTTTGCCTTGCTTTATACTGATAAATAACAAATCTTGAGCCTTAATCAGTTAACAAAACATAGGAACACATTGGTAGGGATAAGGCTATAGTGCTTCATAAAGAGCCTGTGCTTCTTACCTGAAACACAGCATGTATTTCATAATTTCCTTTCTCTAGCTTTCTTGCTAACCCATGATTACTACACATCTCAGATGATCTGACTGTTTTAAGTCCATTTGTTAGTATACCTCACTATCAACCGATTTTAATTTTGTGCTAATGTATAGTTGATCTGAGGGACATCTCTCCCTCCCTACTACCTGCACTTTATTCTTAGATAGCTCTTTCTTTCTTACTGATGACATTTTAAAGATATAGAACCTATCAGAATTTTTCAGTATACCAGCATTTTTAGATTCACATTTAGAATTTTACAGGTCTCTTATACCTGAGCCGGAAATAAATTTCAGTCATTATTGTTCTAGTTTTCAAATCAGACTAAATATTTAGTACTTAAAACAATGCACTCTGCCAAGTGAATGTTCAATAAATGTCTGAGGAATTGACTTGAACAAAGGATTATAGAACTATAAAAAATGGTTGTGCCCCATGAACTTAATAATTCTCTACTGCTGAGGAGAGTGTATTCTGATCAGTCTTTAGCCATAATGTATACAGAGAGAAGAGAATGTTAAAATCCATTTCATTATGAGCTAAGGTCTGTAATTAATGTGATATGGATTCAATATTTGCTGTCCATGTATTAAGATTTTTAGAGAAAATTTTAAGGTAATATGTCTTAGCTCTATGATATATATTTCTTTTTACTTATTTATTTATTTATTTTAATTTTCTTTACATTATTGTGTTGGTTTTGCCATACATTGACATGAATCCGCCATGGGTATACATGTGTTCCCCTTCCAGAAACCCCCTCCCACCTCCCTCCCAATTCCCTCTCTCTGGGTCATCCCGGTGCACCAGCCCTGAGCATCAAACCTGGGCTGGCGATTGATTTCACATATGATGATTAACATGTTTCAATGTCGTTCTCCCATATCATCCCACCCTTGCCCTCTCCCATAGAGTCCAAAAGACTGTTCTATACATCTGCGTTTCTTTTGCTGTCTCGCATACAGGGTTCTCGTTACCATCTTTCTAAATTCCATATATATGCGTTAGTATACTGTATTTTTGTTTTTCCTTCTGGCTTACTTCACTCTGGATAATAGGCTCCAGTTTCGTCCACCTCAGTAGAACTGATTCACATGAATTCTTTCTATCTAAAGTGATGTGTATGTATTTTGACTTTATTTTTACTCCACTAGAGTACTTCATTTGATTTTACCCAAATATAACTAAGCTTTCATATACTATGCTTTGATAACTGTTTTAAAAATGGAATTCTTGCAAATTTTCTCTATGGCTTTCTAATTGAAATCTATTTTTATTTTGTAAAGAAATATTTTCTTAATATCTATTCTTCATCAATGACCTGTTAATTTCATGGAACACATGCTGTGTTTTCTGTGTTTTGATTATTTTGTATCTATGTAATTGTTGTTACAATTGTCCTCCACTATCTCCTGGAGTTTGCTCAAATTCATGTCCATTGAGTCGATGATGCCATCCAACCATCTCATTCTCTGCCACCCTCTTCTCCTTTTGGCCTTCAATCTTTCCCAGCATCAGGGTCTTTTCCAATGACCTGTCTCTTCACATCAGTAATACACAAGCTAATCTTCTCCTCAAGCATTTGATTTTTTATTGTGTCAGTATCTGTGTTATATGATGGGAAGAGAATCCAAAGCAAGTTAGTCATGGTCTTGGTTCTTGTAGTTTTATAAAGACTAGTGTGACAAGGGCTCTGTCCTTGAATGAATGTGCCGTGTTATGAAATTATAAAGCTAAGTGCAAAAGTTCTGATATCACAAAGAAACAGTTTGTTGTGAACCTGAAAATGTCAAACAAGAGAGTTAAAAAAAAAAAAAAACTATCCAAAAAAGCTATCTTGAAAATATGTGTAGACTTTGTCAAATAAGACAAGGCAGAAAAGAGCACCACAATAAAATGAATGCATATTTGTCATTTTCTGTATGTGTGAGGAAGTGAATATACTTTTAAGATTTAGTGTAATGAGATGGAACTAGTTATGTTCCTAAGTTTGTCGGCATTCCAATGCTATATGGCCTCACAAAATAAGCACTGAAGACTACCCTAAAGTTAATGAGACTTTGAAAGAAATATTTCTTTTTCATATCAGAAATTGAGTAGATATTTTAAAGTTTACTCCTTTGATAAATACTAGAGAACTAACAACCCCTTCTCCTTTCACTTACACTTTTTTAGATAAAATGTTCTACATAAAGGGTTTCTATCAAGTAGAAGAAAAGTGATAGTTTTCCAAATATTTGGCATAAAGTGGAAGTGAAAGTGCTAGTCGCTCAATTATGTCCAACTCTTTGCAACCCCATGGACTGTAGCCTACCAGAATTCCTCTGTCCATGGAATTCTCCAGGCAAGTTACTGGAGTAGGTTTCCATTTCCTTATCCAGGGGATCTTCCTGACCCAGGGATTGAACCCAGGTCTCCTGCACTGCTGGCAGATTCTTTACTGTCTGAGTCACCATGGAAGCCCATTTGCTATAAAGAAGTAGCCACTACAAATGGATAAAATGTTACTGGCAACAAATATCCTGATAATTATGAGTCACTTTAGACAGTTCAATATAAAAAACAAGAATAAATATCTACAGCAGACTAAGAAAATAGAATGGCAAGTAATGAATCAGTGATGGATATAACTAGAAAAGATCAAAAAGAATCACTATGCTTAGTAAATGATAAAATGTGTAATACCTATTGATATTGAATCACTGCTCCTTGAATCATTAGTCTGTGAATTCCCAGATTTCTCCACCACTGAAATAAATGCTTTTACTGCTGTGGAGCATCAAGTTCAAACCAATGGTCCATTAATACTGTCTGAATTGTAAACTGTATAAACTGTCTACAGTGAATCTATTGTCTTGAAAGAAGGCTGTGGGGATAAATACCAGAATTTTCACTATTATGAAAATTTGCCTCATTAATCAAGAGAGAAGAGCAGTAGACTAAAGAAGAAGATACAGCATAAGGGATTTATAATCCAATAGCAGGAGGAAAGTCCTTCTAGTTCTCTATCTTGAAAAACAGAAGAAAAGGGAACAAATCAGAGTCTTGCTTATACCATCCATCCCTGAGGTCAGTTCTGTGCATATGTAATTTGGCTGTGCTCAGTTAGACCGTTTTTCCTATGATTTTGGCTGGATTGACTCAGGTATTTGCCTTCATCCAGTGGTCAAAAGTCTCATTCAAGTATCTGCAATTGGCTGGAAACTGGCTGGCTGCTGGCCAGGGAAGGAGAGAACTAGGTCATATGTCACTCATGCTATAGCAGAATAGCGTGTTTTCATGCAGAGTTCCCATGAGCATCAAGGCTGGAAGTTACAAGGTCTCTTGACACCTAAGAGTACCATTTTCTATTTCTGTTGACCAAAGTAAGTAACATAGCTAGCTCAGATTCAAGCTTAAGGAACATAAACTCCACCTCATACTAAAAAGAGGTAGAGAATACTGTGGCCATAGCTTTTACTGCTTTTTGCTATTTCATTTCAAAAGGCAACCTTGGGAGGAGTCAGCAAGAACCCAAAAGAGAAAAATCAGTCTGGAGCCTCCTCTCTGCCCTCAGTGCAAGGAAACTATCAAATGTTGTCTAGTCCCTGATTAAATCAACACAAATATACATACCAAAGCCAATCAGAAGGAAAGATGTGCTCACAGTCATAAAGATGAGAAAACAATATTTACTTCAGTATCTACTGCCATATACTATATTCCTAAATAAAAACATAAGATTATAGCCATATACAATTATGAGAAACCTGACATACTGCATCTAAAGCTAATATCATGTTCAATAATGAAACACTGAATGTTTTTCTACCAAGTTTAGTAAACAGCAGATAAGTTCTCTCACTTCTTCTTTTCAACATCACACTGGAAATCCTAGTCAGTACAATAAGGAAAGAAAAAGGAAAAACATATTAGAAATGAAGAATAGAAACTGTCTCAATTTACAAATATCATATTGGACTATGCAGAAAATCTGCCTTTCCAAGTCTACATAAAACGTTCCTAGAACTAAAGAAACAAAAACAAGTTAGTGTGACTGGGATGGGAGCATCCCAGGTTTAATGCACACTGAAAAATGTATCTACTGTATTATACAATAGATGCACATTTAAAGAGGTAAAGAAGATAAATGAAATCCCTCAGTCATATCCGACTCTTTGTGACCCCATGGACTGTAGCCTACCAGGCTCCTCCATCCATGGGATTTTCCGGGCAGGAATACTTGAGTAGGTTGCCATTTCCTTCTCCAGGAGATCTTCCCAACCCAGGGATTGAACCCAGGTCTTCCACATTGTAGGCAGATGCTTTACCATTTGAGCCACCAGGGAAGTCAAAGAAGATAGGCACTAACCTAAATAACTTTGAGATAATATTTACTCAAAAAATGTAAGATTAATGACAAAAAGAACTTCTTCACATCAGCATTCTAATATACTTACTCATCTTTTTAACACAGGGTACTATTTAAAAATTTTAAATGGCTTTATAAAAAAGCCATTGTTTTTATACTATGTTTAAGAAGAAAAGTGAATATAATGTAGCTATTGAGTGCTAGATTTCTCACTGTTAGAAAAAGATATCATATAAGTAAGGAGAATGTTAGAATGAGTAATATGCTTATGAATTAATCATATATTTATAGCAATATAAACTCATATTTATTTAATAGATATACAAAGAAATGAAAAACTAATATTTGTGTGTGTGTATGTATACACACACCCACACATTTTTGCTACATCTATTCTCTTAGAGATCCTAGAAGGAGTGACACCTCAGAAGCCTTGAGCATACCCAATGTCTAGATTGTGGCTTCTATATATGATTCTTTAATAGAAGAAACACTCCACGTTCATCATAGAATTCGACAAAAATTACAAACTGAGCTTCAGCCTGCATCTTCTTGTATTCTCAGAAAATAAAATGCTTTTTTTTTTGCTTTTTTTTTCTTACCTTGTGCCACAGACCTGCCATCTGCCAAATTAGGCTGGTTAGTAACCGCCCTTTGGCTAAGTCAGTGGAAGTGATGAATTCTGGAGTTCGGCAATTAAGAACTTTGACATGCTCTCTGAGAGAGAGTCACTTACAATATTTTTTTTAACTTTTCACAGTCAATTTTATTTTATTTTATTTTCGCTATATGTTATTTTATTACATTTTATTTATTTTTTTTATTAGTTTTGCCATACAATGACATGATATCACCATGGGTTTACATATGTTCCCCCTTCAGAACCCCTCTCCCTCCTCCCTCCCTCCGGGAAATCTCGTTGCCCCAGCCCCGAGCATCAATCCTGGGCTGGCAATTGATTAGACATATGATAATTAACATGTTTCAATGCTGCTCGGGGACTCTGTGGATGAGGGAAAGGGTGGGATGATATGGGAGAATAAAATGCTTTAAAAATGAGCTGGATTTAGAAAAGGCAGAGGAACCAGAGATCATTGCTAACAACTGCTGGATCATCGAAAAAGCAAGAGAGTTCCAGAAAAACATCTACTTTTCCTTTATTGACTACATCAAATCCTATAACTGTGTGGGTCACAAAAAACTGCGGAAAATTCTTAAAGAGATGGGAATACCAGACCACCTGATCTGCCTCCTGAGAAATCTGTATGTAGGTCAAGAAGTAATGGTTAGAACTGGACATGGAACAACAGACTGGTTCCAAATTGGGAAAGGAGTATGTCAAGGCTGTATACTGTCACCCTGCTTATTTAACTTATATGCAGATTACATCATGCGAACTACCAGGGTAGATAAAGCACAAGCTGGAATCAAGATTGCCCAGAGAAATATCAATAACCTCAGATATGCATATAACACTACCTTTATGGCAGAAAGGGAAGAACTAAAGAGCTTCTTGATGAAAGTGAAAGAGGAGTGAAAAAGTTGGTTTAAAACTCAACATTCAGAAAACTAAGATCAGGTCATCTGGTCCCATCACTTCATGGCAAATAGACGGGGAAACAATGGAAACAGTGAGACACTTTATTTTGGGGGGCTCCAAAATCACTGCAGATGGTAACTGCAGCCATGAAATTAAAAGACGCTTACTCCTTGGAAGAAAAACTATGACCAACCTAGACAGCATATTAAAAAGCAGAGACATTACTTTACCAACAAAGGTCCATCTAGTCAAAGCTATGGTTTTTCCAGTAGTCATGTATGGATGAGAGAATTGGACTATAAACAAAGCTGAGTGCCAAAGAACTGATGCTTTTGAACCATGGTGTTGGTGAAGACTCTTGAGAGTCCCTTGGACAGCAAGGAGATCCATCCAGTCAATCCTAAAGAAATCAGTCCTGAATATTCATTGGAAGGACTGATGCTGAAGCTGGAACTCCAATACTCTGGCCACCTGATACAAAGAACCAACTCATTTGAAAAGACCCTGATGCTGGGAAAGATTGAAGGTGGGAGGAGAGGTGGACGACAGAGGATGAGATGGTTGGGTGGGATTAACAACTCGATGAACATGAGTTTAAGTAGGCTCCTGTAGTTGGTGATAGAGAGGGAAGCCTGGTGTGCTGCAGTCCATGGGGTCGCAGAGTCAGACATGACTGAGCAACTGAACTGATGTTAATAAGATACAGGAGCTAACCTCAAAGTGTCCCCAGTAAGCAGATCTAGGCGGTAAAGCAGAGCAATACAATGAAAATCTATGCTACTGAATTAAAAACAGAGAATAAATAATTACTTATAAATCAGTAGTTATTTAAATAATTAGCAAAGTGATTAAATCAATGATTGAGAAGGAATAAAAAATCAAAATAACAAAATTCTGAATATCCTACAATTTTAAATTTCTCTGTACTTTTCCTGTCATCTCATACAGAAGATAGATTATGAGATATAGAGCAAGATGGGAGCAAATATCCTTTGATTTTTTTACATCTGAGTTGTGATATGTAAAATTTCTCCATAAGCCATAGAGTGACTAGGACTTTAAACAGATACATGAGGATAGTTGTTGCTGTAATACAAAATATATCCCAAAGACATTTGATACTAAGCTTGCCTTTGAGAGAGTGTGCTTTTTCTTTTCTTTCTTTCTTCCTTTCTCTTTTGTGCTGTAGGTAGAGATGATTTTATTGGTAGCACTCAAACTCAACAAGATAATAGATACCATGATACCTCTCAGAAAGCTATAGGGGATAGCTATCTTGAGTAAAAAGAAAAAGCATGCATTTCTGTGTGTGTCTGTGTGTTCTCTAGGAACTATGTTCTGGAAAGAGGGAGAACTAATAAAAACCAGTAAATGTGTGGTTTTTATTTCCCAAATGTTTTATCTAACTATATCAGCAGGTTGATTTGAAATGTAACAAATAATCTGTGTCAGCCACTATAGTGCCTGTAATTCCATAAAGGATACTGAAATTTTATATTGTATTTAAAAGCATACTTTTGAGAATACAGCATTTGAAGATGCTGAAAAAATTTATGTAAAAATATATATCATTAGTTAGTTTTTATACTGTTCTTTTCTACCAACACTCACAAAATGCATTATAGTGTTATATGATGTCCATCTAGTTTTAATAATTGGGCTAGCATAAAATTACTGGTTTTAAATCATTCATGTAACATAATTAAAAGGGTCCATTAGAAATAACAAAAAGGAAGGGGTATTTGGGTGGCATTTCTTTCAAAAATAAGTGGACTTTTCTTTTAAGAAAGCATGATAATATAATTTTCTGATTTAATCAAAAGATCATTATGAAACCAACCATTTCTAATGTTATTATATCTATATTTTAGTTGGTCTAAAGTCATTAGCATACTAAATCTCTCAGGCAACCTGTAAAAAGTGGTGTGTGTGATAGATATATTGTGTTATTTGGAAATAGTTCATCCATACAAAATAGCATATGACAAAAAAAAAACTTTCAGAACTCAAATGAAAGGATAAACTGCCTTTTCATGATGAATTTGAATATAAACCAGAAATCAGGTATATACCAGCTTGTGTATACCAGTTTAAAAGTTGATGATTTGATATGATACACCACATTAATAAATTGAAAGACAAAAACTGTATGATTATCTCAGTAGATGCAGAGAAAGCCTTTAACAAAATTCAACATCCATTTATGATTAAAAAAAAAAACCCTCCAGAAAGCAGGCAGAGAGGAACATACTTCAACATAATAAAAGCCATATATGATAAACCCACAGCAAACATTATCCTCAATGGTGAAAAACTGAAACTATTTCCCCTAAAGTTAGGAATAAGACAAGGGTGCCCACTCTCACCACTACTATTCAACATAGCTTTGGAAGTTTTAGCCACAGCAATCAGAGAAGAAAATGAAATAAAAGGAATCCAGACTGGAAAAGAAGAAGTAAAACTCTCACTGTTTGTAGATGACATGATCCTCTAGACAGAAAACCCTAAAGACACCACTGAAAAATTTCTAGAGCTAATCAATGAATTTAGTACAGTTGTAGGATATAAAATTAACACAGAGAAATCCAGTGCATTCCTATGCACTAACAATGAGAAAACAGAAGGAAAAATTAAGGAAATAATTCCATTCACCATTTCTATGAAAATAATAAAATACTGAGGAATAAATATACCTAAAGAAGCAAAAGACCTATATATTTAGAAAGATGACACAAATAGATGGAGTAATATACCATGCTCGTGGATCAGAGGAATCAATGTAGTGAAAATGAGTATACTACCCAAAGCAATCTATAGATTCAATGCAATCCCTATCAAGCTACCAATGGTATTTTCCACAGAACTAGAACAAATAATTTCACAATTTGTTTGGAAATACAAAAAACCTTGAAAGACAAAGCAATCTTGAGAAAGAAGAATGGAACTGGAGGAAGGAATCAACCTGCCTGACTTCAGACTATACTACAAAGCTACAGTCATCAAGATAGTATGGTATTGGCGCAAACACAGAAATATAGATCAATGGAACAAAATAGAAAGCCCAGAGATAAACCCACACACCTGTGGACACCTTATCTTTGACAAAGGAGGCAAGAATATACAATGGAGAAAAAACAATCACTTTAACAAGTGGTGCTGGGAAAACTGGTCAACCACTTATAAAAGAATGAAACTAGAACACCTTCTAACATACACAAAAGTAAACTCAAAATGGATTAAAGATTTAAATGTAAGATCAAAAACTATAAAACTCCTAGAGGAAAACATAGGCAAAACACTCTCTGATATAAATCACAGCAGGATCCTCTATGACCCACCTTCCAGAGTAATGGAAATAAAAGCAAAAATGAACAAATGGGACACAATTAAACTTAAAAGCTTTTTCACAATTAAGGAAACTATAAGCAAGGTGAAAAGACAGGCTTCAGAATGGGAGAAAATAATAGCAAATGAAGCAACTGACAAATAATCTCAAAAATATACAAGCAGCTCATGCAACTCAATACCAGATAAAAATGGGCCAAAGGACTAAACAGGTATTTCTCCAAAGAAGACATGCACATGGATAACACAGACATGAAAAGATGCTCAACATCACTCATTATCAGAGAAATGTAAATCAAAACCACAACGAGGTACCATCACATGCTGGTCACAATGGCTGCCATCAGAAAGTCTACAAACAATAAATGTGGGAGAGGATGCAGAGAAAAGGGAACTCTCTTACACTGTCAGTGGAAAAGCAAACTAGTACAGCCACAATGGAGAAGAGTGTGGAGATTTCTTAAAAAGTTGTGAATAGAACTGCCATACAAACCAGCAATCCCACTGCTGGGCATACACACTGGGGAAACCAGAGTTATAAGAGACACGTGTACCCCAATGTTCATTGCAACACTGTTTATAATAGCTAGCACATGGAAGCAACCTAGATGTCCATCAGCAGATGAATGGATAAGAAAGCTGTGGTACATACACACAATGGAATATTGCTCAGCTATTAAAAAGAATGCATTTGAATCTGTTCTAATGTGGTGGATGAAACTGGAGCCCATTATACAGACTGAAGTAAATCATAAAGAAAAAACACCAACACAGTATATTAATGCATATATATGGAATTTAGAAAGATTGTAACAATGATCCTATATGTGAGACAGCAAAGAGACACAGCTATAAAAACAGACTTTTGGACTCTGTGGGAGAAGGCGAGGGTGGGATGATTTGAGAGAATAGCACTGAAATATCTATATTACCATATGTGAAATAGATCACCAGTCCAAGTTCAATGCATGAAACAGGGCGCTCATATCTGGTACACTGAGAAAACCCTGAAGGATGAGATGGGGAGGGAGTTGGGAGGGAGATTCAGGATGGGGGACACATGTACACCATGGCTGGTTCATTTCAATGTATGGCAAAAACCATTACAATATTGTAAAGTAATTAGTCTCTAATTAAAATAAATACATTTTTTAAAAAGTAGATGGTTTGTTTGGTTTTCCTTTTATAATTGTTTACCATTCTAACCAAATATCTTCAAGCCTAGTTGAGATATATCATGGCTTAGCCCAAAGAGCTAAAATATAAATCTAATTCTAATGCAATAAACTTGCTATTGCTTGAATGTTTCCATCCCCTCAGAATTCATATGGTGAAACCTAATCCCCAGTGAGATGATATTTGGAGGTGGAGAATTGGGAGGTAATTTGGTCATGAGAATGAAACCCTCATGAAAGAATCAGTGCATTGATAAAAGAGTTCACTCATCTCTTCCTCAGTGTGAAGACACAGCAACTAGGTCCTCACCAGATAGTGAATCTATCAGCACCTGGGTTTTGGACTTCTCAGCTTCCAGTACTGTGAGAAATATATTTCAGTTGTTTAAGCCACCCCAATCTATAGTATTCTATTATGGCAGCCCAACCGAACAAAGGCAGTAGCTCTTCGGACTGGAGAGCTACTAGAAAACTTCTCTGAGGTTCTGATTCCCCTTTGGTGAAATGGAGAGGGAGACAAAAATGTCACAATATATTAAAGTAATAATTAGAAAAACTGTGTGATGAAAAAGCACACCCTAAAAAGCAAACCATTCCTTCATAATAAAGGATAAAGGGATGCTATCTTAGTCTAAGCTAAACCTTACAAAAGAATACAAATCTAACTTGGTGCTGAATACTATAAACTCCCAAAATAGAATAACAATGTAAATAACTATTCAAAACCAATAAGCTAAATTAATTCTACAAATCTTGAATACTTTAATTGTTGTCACATTTTTACTTGACAAGCATTAATTCAACAGAACTATTCACTAGGTATTGTGATAATCTCTCAGTATTTCAAAATAAATACAATAATCCTCTGTCTTTCAAAAACAATGATTTAGCAGGTCAAGAATTACAAAGTTGTCTTTTTATTTAATTACTTTTGCCATACAATGACATGATATCACCATGGGTTTACATATGCTCCCCCTCCAGGACCCCCCTCCCTCCTCCCTCCCCCAGGGAAATCTCATTGCACCAGCCCCAAGCATCAATCCTGGGCTGGCGATTGATTAGACATATGGTAATTAACATGTTTCAATGCAATTCTCCCATATCATCCCACCTTCTCCCTCATCCACAGAGTCCACAAGTCTATTCTATACATCTGTGTTCCTTTTGCTGTCTCGCATGCTGGGTTCTCGTTACCGTCTTTCTAAATTCCATATATATGCGTTAATATACTGTATTGTTTTTGCTTCTGACTTACTTCACTCTGAATAATGGGCTCCAGTTTTGTCCATCTGAGTAGAACTGATTCAAATGAATTTTTTTTTAATGCTGAGTAATATTCCATTGTGTATATGTACCACAGCTTTCTTATCCATTCGTCAGTTGATGGGCATCTAGGTTGTTTCCATGTCCTGGCTATTGTAAACAAAGCAGCGATAAACATTGGGGTACACGTGGCTCTTTCTATTCTGGTTTCCTCGGTGTATATGCCCAGCAGTGGGATTGCTGGGTCATATGGCAGGTCTATTTGCAGCTTTTTAAGGAACCTCCACACTGTTTTCCATAGTGGCTGTACTAGTTTGCAATCCCACCAACAATGTGAGAGAGTTCCCTTTTCTCCACATCCTCTCCAGCATTTATTACTTGTAGATTTTTGGATTGCAGCGATTCTGAGTGGTGTAAAGTGATATCTCATTGTGGTTTTGATTTGCATTTCTCTGATCATGAGTGATGTTGAGCATCTTTTCATGTGTTTGTTAGCCATTTTTATGTCTTCTTTGGAGAAATGTCTGTTAAGTTCTTTGGCCCACTTTTTGATTGGGTCGTTTATTTTCCTAGAATGGGGCTGCAGGAGTTGCTTGTATATTTTTGAGATTAATTGTTTGTCCATTGCTTCATTGGCTATTATTTTCTCCCATTCTGAAGGCTGCCTTTTCACCTTGCTTATAGTTTCCTTTGTTGTGCAGAAGCTTTTAATTTTAATTAGGTCCCATTTGTTTATTAGTGCTTTTATTTCCAATATTCTGGGAGGTGGGTCATGTAGGATCCCGCTTTGGTTTATGTCAGAGAGTGAAAATGAGTATACTACCCAAAGCAATCTATAGATTCAAAGCAATTCCTATCAAGCTGTCAGAGGTCTTTTTCAGAGAATTAGAACAAATAATTTCACAATTTGTATGGAAATGCAAAAAACCTCGTATAGCCAAAGCAATCTTGAGAAAGAAGAATGGAACTGGAGGAATCAACCTACCTGACTTTAGGCTATACTACAAATCCACAGTCATTAAGACAGTATGGTACTGGCACAAAGACAGAAATATAGATCAATGGAACAAAATAGAAAGCCCAGAGATAAATCCACGCATCTATGGACACCTTATCTTTGACAAAGGAGGCAAGAATATACAATGGAGAAAAGACAACCTCTTCAACAAGTGGTGCTGGGAAAACTGGACAGCCACTTGTAAAAGAATGAAACCACAACACTTTCTAACACCATACACAAAGATAAACGCAAAATGGATCAAAGATCTAAGCATAAGACCAGAAACTATAAAACTCCTAGAGAATAACATTGACAAAGTTGTCTTTTATCTGTAACATTGTTTTGAATCAACATATGCAAAATAATACTTCTACAATTTTTCATGACGTCTCCATGATAAAAATTTATAGATATTTAACAGTTGTTTAATTAAAAAATATGCATTTCCTATATTTTGTTGTAGTTATTCAGTTATTATCACTACTAAGTTGTAGCAATAATTGAGCAAACTATCTCTCAAAGTTGCTCAAATCCATGTTTATTGAGCTGGTTATGCTATCTAACCATCTCATCCTCTGCTGACCCCGTCTCCTCTTGCTTTCAATCTTTCCCAGCATCAGGGTCTTTTCCGATGAGTCAGCTTTTTGCATCAGGTGGCCAAAGTATTGGACTTTCAGCATTGGCATCAGTCCTTCTAATGAATATTCAGGCCTGATTTCCTTTAGGATTGACTAGTTTGATCTCCTTGCAGTCCAAAGGACTCTCCAAGAGTTTCTCTAATATCACAGTTCTAAAAACATCAATTCTTTGGCACTTAGAGTTTATGATTCAACTTTCACATCCATACATGACTTCTGGAAAACCATAACTTTGACTATATGAACATTTGTCAGCATTTTTAACATTTCCTATGTTAAAATATTTTAAAAATTATGCTTATATCCAAGGTAGATTTCCTCACTTCTAAATTACTTAGAAGTACTAGTAGTAATTCAATTGCTAGTAGTTGATATAGAATAGTAGGGATAATTTTTGAAATACTTCTATATGGAATGGACATTTTTTTTTAAGGGAGGAAAGGGGGAAAGGGACAGTCAGAGGGAGGGAGCGTGTCTTTATCAAAAATAGGTTGATTGTATTTATGGGACTTCATATTCTGTTCTGTCAATCTATGTGTGTGTGTTTTCACTCTCTTGATTTCTGAGCCTAAAATAAGTCTCACAGTTGTGGAATATGAGTCCTCCAACTTGGGTTTTCTAGTTCAGTATTTTGTTGAGTAATAATAAATTTTTGCCCTTTCACATACATTTTAGAATCATGTAGTCAATGTATACAAAACAGCTTGCTGGGATTTCATTAAAACTGTATATGAAACTAGGAATAACTGGCATTTTAACAGTATGGATTCTTCCATTGCATAAACATGGAATACCTCTCCATTGTTTATATCTCCATTGTGTGAATTTTGGTAGACTCTGTTGAGAAATTGATCTGCTTCATCTAAACCGTAAAGTTTTTAAATAAAGAGTTCATAGAATTTCCATTTTCATTCTTTTAACATCTAAAGCATAAGTAGTGATGACCGCCTCATTCATTTCTAACATTAGTAAATTGTGTCTTCTGTATTTTTTTGTTGTTATTAGCTTGGGTAACGATTAGCCAATTTTACTGAGTTTTTCAAAGATTAATCAGGCTTTGGTTTCACTAATTTTTCTCTACGGTTTTCTTATTTTCAATTTCATTGATTTCTGCTCCAATTTTAATCTGTCTTCAGCTTGATTTAATCTTTATTAGCTCTTTCTTTAGATTCATAAGGTTTGTAGCTTATTCACTTGGGATATTTATTTTCTTCTAATATAGTAGTTCAGTGCTCTAAATTTCCCTCTCGACACCACTTTTACCACATCTCACATTTGAAAAGGTATGTTTTCCTTTTTTATTAAATTTAGAATAACTTTTAATTTCTCTTGAGACTTTTTCTTTGACCCAAGAGTTATTTAAAAGAGTGTTAAATTTCCAAATATTTGAGGGTTCTAGCTATCTTTCTTTTATAGATTTTGTTTTTTGTTTAATTTCATCGTGATCTTTGAACATTCTTTGTTTGACTTCTATTATCTTGAACTTGTACAGGTTGTTTTATGGCACAGAAGGCAGTTTTATTTTGGTGACTGATCCATGTAAGATTGAGGAGAATGTGTATTTTGCTGTTATTGGATGGAATATTCTCTAAACATTAATTAGGTAAATTTGACTGACAGTGCTGTTCAGGTTTCTACATTCTTACAGATTTTCTGCCTGATTTATCTATAAATTATTGACAGACAGCTGTTAATTCTCCGACTACTATAGTGATTTTTTCTATTTCTCTTTTAAATTCTCATTGTTGCTTTATATATTTTGACACTCTTGTTGGATGCATATACATGTGGACTCATTTTGTCTTCTTAGAGAATTGACCTCTTTATTGTCATGGCAATGTTCCTTCTTTTGTTTAATAATCTTCTTTGTTCTAAAATCTGTTTTTTTCCTTTCTGACATTAATATAGCTACTCTAACTATCTTTTGATTAAGGCACACCTGATATGTCTTTCTCCATATGCCTTTATCTTATTGAATATTTACATTAATGGACTTTTACTTGGATTTTGTTTTTGTTCTCATTTTTGTAATCCAATAGGACAATCTGTCTTTTCATTGGTGTTTTTAGAACTATTTGTGTTTAAAGTCATTGTTGATATAGTTAGATTAATATCTTTGTTCCTAGTTGCTTTCTAAATGTGTCCATGAGCTTACTCTCTTCTTTTTCTGCTTTCTCTCATTTTAAATGAGCATTTTATATGCTTCCATTTTAACTTACATTTGCTGTATTAACTCTACTTGTTTTATTTACTTATCTACTTTTTAAGGAACTGCTGATAGCTTACAAAGAGTGTTTTATCATATCTAAGTGTACCTTTAAATATTATTCTACAGCCTCACATTTAGTAGAGGATCCTTATAATAAAGTATCTCCTATTCTTCCCTCCTGCCCTTTGTGAAATACAGTCTCTGAAACTGTATCTGAATACAGTTCTGACGGTTGCTTTGTCTCTTCCTACACTAATATTTGTGTTGTTTTTATTTCTGCCACTCAGCAAGCCATGCACAGTACATGTTCAATTGTTTAGTGCAGTTTTAGGTGCTGGAGCCTTTAGAGTCCTGTAGTTTCTGCTATTAATCTTGTTGCTTATTTGCTTGCTTTGTTTTTTGGCAGGGAGTGGGGAGTCTCCTCCTTTGCCTTTGGAATTCCCTAAGTACTCCCTCTTAGTGATAGTCTGTGGCCTGCAGCTCTTTCATCTGTAAAGCACGCTTATCCATTTGGAACCCCTTTGGTGTGGTGGTGTCATGGGGGAAGAATGAGAGCATTCTACAGCCTTATGATTTTCAGTATTTCAGACAACTTCTGTATTTGGGGGCTGTAATTTTCACAAGTGTTTCCCTAGAGGTATGGCCTTTTTCTATTCCCATCCTCTACTCCTTTACTCTGCTGCTATATTCCAAGTCTGCAGCCTTGAAACCCTCACTGCAGTTCTGTGTGTGTGTGTGTGTTTTCTCCCTTGAGTAAGACAGGAGGACTGGGAAGTGTGACCAGGATAGGAAGAATTTTCTGCACTCAGGAGGGCTAATGCTGTGGAAAAGATGGTATTTGTAAGAGTGAACCTTTGTCAAGGAGAAGACCTAATATATTTCACAGTGATGATTCTTACTCTTTCTTTGCTAGATCCAGGAGGGCACTATGCTAGAATCTCCATGGTGAGAATTTGATGACATTTCTGGGGGTAAAGCTTAGGAAAGTGTCAGTTCAATTCAGTCACTCTGTCACCTTATGCCAACTCTCTGCGATGCCATGGACTGCAGCACGCCAGTCCTCCCTGTCCATCACCAACTCCTGGAGTCTACTCAAACTCATGCCCATTGAGTTGGTGATGCCATCCAACCATACCATGCTCTGTTGTCCCCTTCTCCTCCTTCCCTCAATCTTTCCCAGCATCAGGTCTTTTCAAATGAGTCAGCTCTTCACATTAGGTGGCCAAAGTATTAGGTTTCAGCTTCAACATCAGTCCTTCCAGTGAATATTCAGGACTGATTTCTTTTAGGATGGACTGGTTGGATCTCCTTGCAGTCCAAGGGACTCTCAAGAGTCTTCTCCAACACCATAGTTCAACAGCATCAATTCTTTGGCACTCAGCTTTCTTTATAGTCCAACTCTCACATCCATACATGACTACTGGAAAAACCATAGCCTTGACTAGACAGACCTTTGTTGGCAAAGTAATGTGTAGAGACCCTCTTAATACTGAAATCCCCAGGAGTCTCTCTTTGTCTCACACTAGTTAACATGTAGCCCCAGAAATTCATCAAAAGAATTATATGTCTTTCTGTTGTTGTCTAGTCTCTAAGTTGTGTCTAACTCTTTGTAGTCCCATGAACTACAAAGCCCACCAGGCTCCTCTGTCTGTTTGTGAATCTATTAATTTTGACCTGATAGGCAGGGCTCCCTAGAGATGCCTGTTTCTCCAGATTATTTGAAGATGATTTTCCCTGAAATTTTAGGTCTCTGATGTATCTGAGAAAAGTTGTTGATTTTTCAGTTTGTCCACCTTTTCTTACTGTAAAAATGGGAGGTTCTTAACATGTTGGAGCTGCAACTTTAAATCCATTTTTTTTTAAGCATACAATGTTATGCTTAAAACATATATACAGTTCTATATTTCTAACTCAAAAGTTATAGATACATGAATGCTATGGAATTGGAGGTGGGACATTTGGGAGGTAATTCGGATTAGATGAGGTCTTGAGGGTGGAGCCCTCATGAATGATGTTAGTGCCTTTTTAAGAGTTTCAAGAAAGCTTGATTTCAACTTCTGTTTTCTACCATGTGAGAATACAACTAGAAATCAGCAGTCTGAAGCCTGTAAGAGGGAAGTCACCAAATTCTAACTATGATGGCACACTGAATCTTTGATTTCTAGCCTCCAGAATTGTGATAAATAAAATTCCTTTGTTTTTAAACCGCCCAGTCACTGGTAATTTGTTATAGCAATCCAAACTGACTAAGACAATGGTCCATTGGTTTCTTTCATAAGTGTCCATTTACTGGAAAATAAATATGCCTTTATAGATTTCAATGAACCACAGAGATTATGGAATCAAATTATTTTTGCTATAGGAACATGAGCTCTCAAACATTTCCCAAGTACTTGCAGATTTAGAAATAAGATTTAACTTTTTCAAGTTGGCTACTTTGAATAGATATATAATTATGACCTTTTTTGAAAGAATGCATATATTTAGTCAGAGGACTTAGATATCTTTTCCTACTTTAAAAAAAAAACTGTGATATTGATTATTTTTCACACATGGGCTCCTGAACATAGAAAAAAATATTCTCATAATTAAATGCTGACAATGAATGAAGTTATTTCTAATGTGTCTTGCAAGGGCAGTATTTCATGTTTCTCTAGTTCTTCTATATATTTCTTTATACCCAGAGCCTGGGTTAGGTCTTGTTTTTAGGAATATGCAGATTTAGTTTATTTCAGGATGTCAGTAGACACTAGGCAGGGTTACTCACCAATCTTCTTTCCAGGTTCAGAGGAAAATGATATATCCCATTGTCCACTGAAAATAGTTTGGGATCATGTTATATATATATGTATATGTATACACACACACTATATATATATATCAACATATACATATGTTATATATTTTGGCCAGAAAATAGTTTCTGGCCAAAAAAACAACAGTAGAAAGAGTGTACATAACTGCCATGCATGTCACATTTTTAATAGGGTGTCTTGGTACTGTATAAATGCTAACAATTATATTACTACAGAAGAGTAAAAGATAGCTGAATACATAAATATATGTGTGTGTATATATGTGTGTGTGTGTGCATATTAATAATTTCTTCCAATTCAGTAGTACTTTAAAATATGTTTGTTTCCTCAAAGTGTAGCTTTAGGGACATCTTTGTCAAATTCACCTTAAGAGATGATTTTGAAAGATGACTACTTCTGAATTTGGTGGATCAGAATCTGTAATTCTGATTTTATGTGAATGGAATTCCAAACTGCATTTAAACAATCCATCTACTTGCTAAATTTGGAGAAACAGTACTTAAATTTTGCAGGCTCTTTCAGAAGAACTAATTAATCTACATGTAAACTGACTTGATTTACCAGGAGTTTTTTAAATGCTTTATTTATTTGCACTAATTTATATCCTTCTTTATTCTAATACACACAGGGGGAAAGGGAGGATATCAAAGTTTATTTAACAAAATTAATTTTTTCAAGAAAAATTAGCTAAATAGGTCCAATAAAAAAAGTATGATGAAGTCAATTAAAAGGTTAATACTTAGAATGTATGGCAGATGGCAAGCCCTTTCAGGCCCCTCAGGTTTTAACAGGACTGACTGTGAGCTTTAGCTCTGACCAGCTGCAGATTTTCAGATGCCATGTTATGACACTTCAAGGACTTTGATTTAACATTAGGATACATTCCTTTGTAAATCCATTCAGTTTCAAAAATTGAAATGTCTATGTGAGTTTCTAGAGACTCACCCCTTACCTTAGGGGCCCCATGCCTTTAAAGAGAACAGATCATAGTTCCCCTTTCAAACCAGGAATCGGTCTGTGCAATGGTCCCCTGGAGGAGTGTGGCTTCAAAAAAAAAGAAAAATCCTCATGCTTCTGTTGCCTGCTTTGCTAATAAATAGCAGATTACATTCTCTGGGGCCATGCTAAATTTATAAAGAACACGTTATGCCAGACAAACTTGATTGCTTTTTTGATAAACTCACTAAATTAGTGGATAGAGGAATAGAGTGGATGGAAAATATCTTGATTGTAATAAAACAAGTTGATAGCAATTTACAAACACACATACAAAAAAGATCTTGCTTAAAATTTAATTCAAATTACCTTAGCTGCAAGGACGGTCACATAGATTGAAAACTGAATGAAGAATGACCATAAAGAAAGGGTAATGAAAAATGCTAACAAAGAAATCTATGATGGCATTTAAAATCTTAATGAATATTATATAAAAGAGGATAGAGCCCAGGCTTTAATTTCTCACATTGTCTACTCAATTGAGAAGCTTTGTGGATAAAAACCCAAGGAGCTGTTTTACTTTACTACTTGAAAGCATGTCATATGTAGAAAACCAGTAATTGGCTCATGCAGCTTTACTTTAGATATTAATTTTCTTACTCCAGAACTTTAGCCAAAGTTCAAGTCTAAGAAAATCCTGACAAATGCAAGAGAGAGTTTATTAATTCCTTTTACACTGCTGCATGGTAGGGGCAGGTGAAAGTGAGTGTAGTGTCTGGAATTGAAATCATTGTCTTGGTACAGTATCTTGAACCCCCATTTACGATAGGCCAAAGAAACCACACAGTTAATCACATAACTCACTAGGTGAAACCTCATCCACAGGATTCAGGTGCTGCTGCTCTTGTTTATAGCTGAAGTCTCTAGTTCCTTGTGTCAAGCGGCAGTTGTGCATTAATCAATCCTTGCCACTATGAAACAATAGTCATAGATTTAAAAAAGCCAGCTACAAGAATGCCAATAAGCAATAATATATTAATTGGCCACCTTTCTAATGCTCAGTGTATGGAGGTAATGTATACAACTATTATTTGGATTATACTGAGTAAAATTTCAAGATATTCAATGTATTTATACTCTTCTATTCTTTGACAGGTACTCCAGCTTATATGAGTATCCATTCCACCTGTAAAATGGCAATAATGTTCCCTACATTTCCCACCACATAGGATTGTTATGAGAGTCAAATTATTATATGAAAGTTCTCTGAAATCCCTAAAGTGCTGTAGAAGATTGAGGAGGTTGTTAAGTGATCCACTTATTGAGTGAGGAAGAAGAAACTCCAGCTCTCATTAGTCTCTTTATGAGACCTAAGGAGGGATATCTTGGGCTATGGTAAAATTTTTATTTGCATCATAATTAGTTTCATTTTGGAATGCTAATGAGCAAACAAGAAATAGGATAATTGTGAGATTAATATAAGGGGCTACATTTATGTTAGATACCATCAAATTTGGAACATTAACTTTAACATTAACATTAATCTTACCTTTCATAATATATGTAATGTTAGAGAATTTTCATCTTGTAAAAAACAATAATAAAATCAATATTGAGAACAGCCTTTCTAACAGTTGGAGTCAAATGTTGTCATTGTTGATTCCAATTAAATAGATGTTCAAAGCCTAAAAGAGCAGAGGATTTGGGCCAGATAAATTGATGTTCTTTCCTTCTATGTAAGTTATTAGCAATGGAGACCTTCAAATCACTTAACTTCTTTTAGGTTGGGAATGACTTATATATTAATTGAGATGAATAATATTTTAAATATAATAGGCTATGTCATGATATATTAGTAATTTTATTCAGTGCTAAGCTTTAAGTAGGAATCAAACTAAAGATGCCCTAATACAGCTTTCTACAGAAGCTGTTGGAACAATACCATATATGAGCTACTCCTACCAACATGAAGAATCATAAAATGATTGTGCATGCTTATATTTTTCTGGGGGTGGGGAATGAGAGAGTTAATTTTAATTTTATTTTTTAAAATCAATGCCTTATATTAATAAACTTTTTTTAAAGAGGTACAATTGCAGATTAAGATAATCTGCTGGCTGAGTAGTAGATATATTTCCACATGAGACAATTCAGTTTTGCAGGAAAACGCTGAGTTTAAAGTCAGAAAGATCAGCTACATAATAACCATGGTCTTTGAGAAACACTGCTCTCTTTAAGTTTCAAATCCTAACTTTGATAAGTTGCAATAATAATCTTAACCTCATAATAATATGAGAACTGATAAAATAATGTATATAAAATTTCAAAAGAATATGAGGGCCAAATTAGTTTCTATTGCTTGTTAGTCCTCCTCCCTCTCTGCCATAGACTTGGCTACCCCTTAGAAAGAAGAACCTGAGTCAAAGAAAGCTATGCCAGGAAAGGAGACTGAGTGACTGGAAAGTGTGAGTCCCGAAGAAGAGCCAAAATAAAGAGGCATGATGGAAGTTGTTTGGTGCTGTTGGTGACTGGAATCTCATCCTTTTGGAACCTTTTGAAGGGCAATAACAAGAAATAGTTTACGAGATTCCAAACTGTACTTCTGATAGATGAGAATTTTATATTTACTCAAAAATTGACATCTCTTTTGTTCAGGGATGTCATATTCATTACTCAGTGTCCTGTGTTTCCAAGTTAATGAAAACTTAAATGCCAAGTGAGAACCTAGAAAACGTGTGTCCAAAATTTCAGCACCAAACAAAGATGCTCTGGACTGGAGAACCCTGGCTGTAGTTACAGTGCTAAGGTGACCTTGAGCAAAGCCAGCTGCCTCAGTGATCTCAAATCTGTGATCCAAGGGGATGTCAAGTAGGAGTGTGATTGGGCGCCATGGAAATAAACAGTCTTAAATTGAGTATATCCTTGAATACATCAGCACTTGGCACCACTCACCCTCTTTTTCTACTGTTCTTCTTTACTGCTTTATTTAAGGATACATTATTGAAGTATAGGGGCTGCTCAGGTGTTTCTAGCGGTAAAGAATCTTCCTGAAAAGAGATGCAGGTTCAATCCCTAGGTCAAAAGATATCCTGGAGTATGAAACGGCACTGCACTCCAGTATTCTTGCCTGGAAAATCCCATGGGCAGATAAACCTGGCGGGCTACAGTCCATTGGGCGGCAAAGACTTGGATACGACTGAATGACCAAGCACACACACACACATTGAGGTATAATTTACATACACTAAAATTCACCTTTCCAGTATTTTGACAAATACCTGAAGTATCGTTCTGGCCACTCGTCCCTTTGTCCCTCAGTGAAGTGCTTTTATTGTTAGATCAGCGTGATGACATCCAGGATAAACTCCTCACCATTTTATGTCTTTTCTTTGATTATAAACTAATAGCTTTAAAGAGAAAGGGGATAGAAAAACGTTTTGTTTCTGGAAATAAGAAGCAAAATGTATAGTGAACTGGTAAATATTCTTCTTTAAATTTTTTATGGAAGTAGAGTTGATTTATGATACTAGTTTCAGGCATATAACACAATGATTCAAAGTTTTATAGATTATATTACATTTACAGTTATTATAAAGTATTACCTATATTCTCTGTGCTATACAATACATGCTTATAGCTTATTTATTTTATACATAGTAGTTTATGCCTCTTAATCTCCTACTACTATCTTGTCCCTCTGCTACTCCTTCTCCCTGCTGGTAACTACTGTTCTTTTCTCTATATACATAGCTCTGGTTCTGTTTTGTTATCATCTTTTGTTAATTATTTAGATTAAATCTATGTTATAACATACAGTATTTACCTCTCTCTGCTGGTTTATTTTTCTAAACATAATACCTCCCAGGTCCAACCATGTTATTGCACGTGACACAATGTCATTCTCTTGTATGGCTGAGTAACAGTCCATTGCGTGTGGGTGTGTATGTACATACGTATAGACACAGACCCCACATCATCCATTGAGGGGCATTTGGGTTGCTCCCATGACTTGGTTATTGTAAATAGTGCTGCTATGAACATTAGGGCACATGCACCATTTTGAATTAGTATTTTTATTTTTTCCAAATATATTTGCAGAAGTGGAATTGCTAGATCATATGGTGATTCTATTATTATTTTGTTGAGGAACCTCTCTACTGTTTTCCATTGTGGCCACACCAATTTACATTCCCACCAACAGTGTATACTATGGTTCCCTTTTCTCCACATCCGTACCAACATTTATTTATGGTCTCTTGGATGACAGCCATTCTGATGTATGTGAGGTGATATCTCATTGTGGTTTTGCTTTGTATTTCTCTGATTAGTAATATTGAGCATCCTTTCATTCGCCTATCAGCAGTCTGTATGTCTTCTTTGAAAAAAATGTCTGTTCAGGTTGTCTGGAATTGTATGGACTATTTATATATTTTACATATTAAACACTTGTCTGTCATATCATTTGCAAATATTTTGCCCCATTCAGTAGGTTCTCTATGCATTTTATAGATCGTTTCCTTTGTTGTGTAAAAGCTTTTACATTTAACAGAGGTGTCATTTAGTTAGTTTTACTTTAGGTTTGCTTTAGGAGATAGATCAAAAGAATTTTTTGCTATAATTTATGTCAAAGAGTGTTCTGCCTATGTTTTCTTCTAGGAGTTTTATGGTTTCTGGGCTTATATTTAGGTCTTTAAACCATGTTGAGTTTATTGTTGTATATGGTATAAGAAAATGTTATAATTTAAATCTTTTACATGTAATTTTCCAGTTTTCCCAGCACTGTTTATTTGGAGAGACTCTTTCCTCCATGGTAAGTTCTTGGGTTAGCAAAATATTCTTCAGCATTGAAGTAGCATTAGGGCTACATGTGTTTTCTTTGAACTCTTCTGTCTATGTTTATGTATGATTAAATATATACACACAAAGACATCTTCATCATCTTAGGTCCTACTTATAAAAATCTGTGCCTATTCACTAAAATATTTAAACTACTCACATCTACAAAGTAGAAAGCCTGTGACTATAGGATATCTCGCAGTATATAAGAGTGAAGGAAAAGTCTGAAGAAAAGTAGTCTAAATGCAACCAATTCAGAATTATTTTTTATCCTACTTTTATGAAGAGCTTATAGCTGAAAATGTTTTTCAAACGGTGACATTAGTACCTTATGCAAAGATGTACCCATGTATTTTGGCCAATCTAGATTTTAAGGCAATTAATAATCTAGGTATAAAAATGAACAGATACAGTTCTCTTAATAGATTTTGGGGAGCTCATGGAGGAAAAAAAGATGAAGATTAAAAAGGCAAATGGTCATAGCCTACCCGGCTTGCATTTTGTAAGGCTCCAAAAGTAAATTTACTTAATAGTAGCCACCTTCTCAAGAACTCTTGGCTTTTTCTTTTACTTATTTGTTGGAAGAAAAAGGACCCCCAACTTTGGATGACAACAGGATGTTGTCAGTTGTACACAATGCAAGGAAATCTGAAAAGTTTTGTGTTACTATGTATGAAAAGGACTCCTAGTTTTTAACTGATAAAAATTCCATTTTTGCAGTATTGCTTTTTATTTAACTTAATCTCATACAATTCTGAAACAACTCTGAGAAGTCGTTAAGGGTAAGCAAGTGAAAACACAAGAGCTGAAGAAAATTCATGAACCCATTACTTCTCATTTTAGAGAAACTAAGGATGAATAGTTTTGACTTGACCGTGTTCAGTTAGTTACTAAGAAGCAAGCAAAACACTCAGGTCTCATAGATCCCAGTCTCAAACTCTTTCAGCTACATATAGGATACATATAAATATAGAGCCACATTTAATGCCTTTTAAACATTCTCTGTATCGTATTTAGATAGAGGGAGAGGGTCAGAGAATTTGTTCATTCAAAAATCACTAAGAGTCATTGTGTTCTGTCCTATGCCCTCATCTGATGGAAACTATGAAATCTCTAGTGTCCTTTTCTTCTCTTTCCCGTATAACGTATTTGACACTCTTGCAAAGAGTTCTGCTTCAAATAAAAAGGGGAAGACTTGTATTGTTATTTGATGAATGTAGAGAATAATAGTAGATGAATAAAATCTTTCTCTCCATTTGGAAAAGAAAGAAATTATCTGAGATTACCAAAAGCAAGTAGCCACATTACAAATATGATTCATAAAAACAAACAGATGAGTAAACACAAAACTAGATCTGTTCCTAATGGTTGACTATTTTGAAACAGATGAGCTAATTAGAGACTCTAAAAGAACAAGAAAGACCCATGTTCCAAAAGGGAAATAAGAGACATTTTGTTCGACTGCAAATAAGATTTAAAGCTAGAGAAACAACTATGACTCTTAATGGACAGTCAGCTTATGAGAAATCTGCTTAAACTGAAATTGGAAATGAAAGTTCCCACTAAGAGTTAAATTATTTCAGACTATAGTATAGCTTGAATAAAATAGGATGTCTGTTGCCAGCCAGAAAGTTCTTATGGCCAGTCAATAATGTCTTTTCCTTTTAAAAGAATCTGAATGAAATTTAGCATAGTGAGTCAAGGCAGAAATATAATCTTAGAACTCTTACAATGACCATGATATCAAAAGTTTTGTGAAATAGCCATGTTGTCTTTATATTGCTATTGTAAGAAATAGAACTGGCAATAATAAAGAAATCAGTTTCTCAAAGAAGCTGTCATAAACTGAAAGAGCCTGAAACACAAGTCAGTGAATTGACTGTCACTGGAGTATTCAAATATTTGTATGGTAAGAATTTAAATTTCATAGAGGGATTGGAGTCACTGACTTCCAATTTCCCTTCTAAATGCTTGTATAGCATGACTTGACTATATTGAGCCCTCTTTTCAAAAAAATAAACACAAAAGTTATAAAAGAATATAATCTTGTAAGTATTCTCCAGATGGTACACATAAAACATTTACTTTTCCTAAGTTAACACATCCATGATTCATCCCATGAGAAAAAAATGGTATTTTTCATGAAATACTTGCCAAGTTGTATGACAGTTTTCTCAGAAATGTCATTTTACCTGTTCTAGTTATTACCACTGACAGGTTGTATTTGGAGGCAATATGTGAAGACATTGTTTCTGTAACTGGATATGAATAAATAATAAGGCATTTAAGTAATGTCAATATAAAGGCTATAACAAGTCTTAGTAACTTTTTATTTAATTGCTCTAAACTTCCATTTTTAACATTTATCATAGTGCTTTCTCATAACAGATATTTAAGATGTCTTGATGAATTAACAATGGATTAAATTAATGTACATGTAATCCTTGGTAAATGCACATTTATTTCTTGAGCAATTATTGGGATTCCACCTTGTTTCATGCCATAAGATGGAGGGACATGAAATTATTTTTTTAAATACATAATAAGAAAGACATAAGATTTGCCATCAAAGAAATATTCGTCAAGCAGACATTTGGATAAAAGTGGAAGTAAGATGACATTAACAAGAATTATTAGCATACGAAGTGGAAATAGTAAGTGCCATTAGAGAAATTTTTGTAAAAAGTGAGAAGTCAAGAAATAAATGATAAGCCCATCCCTGAAATAAATTGTATGGTCAATATTATATATGGCCACTATTCTGATTATAGTGTTGAGTAGTTTATAATGATTGTTTTTCAGTTTTTTTTCTTTTCATCTTAAGTATTTATTTAGAAATGGGGTCATAATTCTAGTTTTCCCCTTTACTTTCTCAGCAATAATATATGATTTCTTAGAAAACAGCTATTTGGTACTAGACTAGCATTTTAAAAGTTATGTTAAAAGTGTGTTAACTGTGCAACTTGCATATATACAATTTCTGCCAGACATCAGGGGGATCAAATTCTATCTGCTGAATTAAATTACACACAGAGACAAGGAGGTATGGGATTTTTTTTTTCTCTTGTCACTACACACAAGTTCTAAAATAGCCTCTCATTCAGGTCAAAATAGTCACAACAGAGGTTTTTCAGTTGCTTTTCAGGCACGTATTACAGTCACAGAAGATTTTCACATAATCAAAGTTGGGTATTTCTAGAGAGATCAAAAGAGACGGTGAAGTGGAGAGCAGGTGCAGCAGCCTTGTTAGAGGATCCGAGAATGCAATTAATCAGAAAATGAGCCCTTGTAGAACCAGGCTTCCTGAACAGATGAGCACAACAAAAGCCACTGAGAAATGAGGTGGCCAAGGGCCACTCCTGAATGGAGTGTGCACATGGGCATCTGCCCCTGTTCTTTAACTTTAGGAAGAGAGAGAGGATTCAGTAGAGATGGCAGAGTCAAAACAATTATGCAAATACAGGAAACTCCAAGAGATGAAAGGTAAGACTGCTTTCACAAAGGCTCCTGCCACAGTAGAGATTTTCTCTTTTTTCCTCAATAGCACCGACCTAGGGCTGAAAAAGATGGAGAGCAACAGGAGCAACTCAAGCAAAATTAAAAAGCATCATGGCTTAGTCACTTGACATTAATATGGCAAATTCAAAAGCTACTTCAGTAGAGGATAAAGTTACAGTCACACAATTTTCTTAGCTTTGTCAATTATTTGTCAGTGCGAGTGAGAACTAGGTACTTAAACTCTCTGACCTTCTAATCACTTTTAAAATGCCAATAACAATAATAGTTGTAGCAGTGGTAGCAGTAGTGATAGTAGTAAAATATATAGTTTTTAAAATATACTTTCTTTATAGAGCTGTTATGAGGATTAGCAATGAGTGGATTAACCAGCTGGCTCATGCAATAGATTTATTATGTAATAGCTGCCATCAGAAATCCATGGTAATAATTTATTCACCAAATATGCGTTAAGCCACTCAGTATGCACAGAATTTTACAAGGGTATCATAACCCCTGTTCTCAAGGAATTTATATCTTGCAGGAAAGCTCAGATAAGTTAACAGGTAATGCAGGTAAATAGAACAGGCAGCCCAGTCCTAGGGCACCTTGAGATATCTACTACAAGTAGTGCTTGGATTGCTGGTAGGAATGAAAGGTGAAGGAGGTGGAGAAAGACATTAAGTAGCACAAAGTTTTTAAAAGCTATGTGCTACTCCTGGAGACAAGGATATGGCTAAATCATGCCACTGTAGAACAAGCTACTAAGCCTGTTTTCAAGACCTCGATAAATACTTGTTAGTTGCATGTCTTTGGGAGAGTAATTCTTGGGTATAGTTTTACTGTCATTGAAAGGGGTATATTAATCCTAAATTAAAGAGTTACTGAGATACTGAAAGAGACATTTTATATAGTGTCCCTAGTAAAACGTTAGTTATATTATTATTGTTATTGTACCACTATTAGCACTGTTACTATTAGTGTATCATTATCATCATCATCATCCAGGGAACTATAACATTATGGCTGACAAGGAGAGTGCTTGATATAAAATCTCCATGCTGACTTGACACTCCGCATTTGTTCATTATGGAAATGGTATTCATCAACATTACTTGCAGAAAAGGTCAGATTGAGTCCTGATTCTAAGACCTTTGCAAAACTCAAAACTATATATATATATGTATATATGTGTGTGTATATCTATATATATGTGTGTATAACACATGTGTATATGTGTGTGGGGGGCATATATAATTCCCCACTCCTCAAGTGTTGGGAACATGTGAGAAGTCTAATAACATTGCTCATGACTCCTGGCACCTCTCACATACACCACAGTGACGTTTAAACTTATAATCAATCACATAACTATCTACTGTCAAGACCAGGCACTGATCCCAGGCCTCAAGTTAAATGGGGGATTTTCTACTCAGGCTCCAAAGATCCACAAATACCATTTTCATACGTTGAGCAACATAGCAAGTAACTAAAAGTCTACTTATTTAAATCAGAGAAAGAAACAAAATTAAAAATAAACTTTGATCATTTTGAGACAGAGATGGAAGGGAATAAGCATTTCAATTCTGTGGACTGTTTTTAAAAAATAGCCGTGATTCTTGAACTGTTGTTTAGTTCTCAAAGAATTTGGATACTTTAAGAGCCATTATTTATGTTATCTCTTTGTGAGGAATTTCTATCCATCCATAAACATCAGTTCAGTTCAGTAGCTAAGTTGTGTCTTACTGATTGCAACTCCACGGACTGCAGCCCCTCAGGCTTCCCTGTCCATCACCACCTCCCAGAGCTTGCTCAAACTCATGCCAATTGAGTGGGTGATGTTGTCCAACCAACTCATCTTTTGTCATCCCTGTCTGCTCCTGCCTTCAATCTTTTCCAGCATCAGGGTCTTTTCAAATGAGTCAGTTCTTCACATCAGGTAGCCAGAGTATTGGAGTTTCAGCTTCAGCATCAGTCCTTAAAATGAATATTCAGGACTTATCTCCTTTAGGATTGACTGGTTGGATCTCCTTGCAGTCCAAGGGAGTCTCAAGAGTCTTCTCCAACACCACAGTTCAAAAGCATCAATTCTTCAGCAGTCAGCTTTCTTTATAGTCTAACTTTCATATCCATTCAAGACTACTGGAAAAACCCATAGCCTTGATTAGTTGGACCTTTGTTGGCAAACTAATGCCTCTGCTTTTTAATATGCTGTCTAGGTTGGTCATAGCTTTTCTTCCAAGGAGCAAGCATCTTTTAATTTCATGGCTACAGTCATCATCTACAGTGATTTTGGAGCCCAAGAAAATAAAGTCTATCACAGTTTCCACAGTTTCCCCATCTATTTGACATGAAGTGATGGGACTGGATGCCATGAACTTCGATTTTTAAATGTTGAGTTTTAAACAGCTTTTTCACTCTACTCTTTCAC
>SRVM01041125.1:0-22395 GCA_007570785.1 Antilocapra americana
TCAATACTTTGGCTACCTGATGTGAAGAGCCAACTCATTGGAAAAGACCATGATGCCAGGAAAGATTGAAGGCAAAAGGAGAAGTGGTGGCAGAGGAGGAGATAGATGGCATCACTGACTCAATGAACATGAATCTAGGCAAACTCTGGGAGACAGTGAAGGATAGGGAAGCCTGGTGTTTTGTAGTCCCTGGGGTCGCAGAGTCAGAGGTGACTTAGCAACTGAATGACAGCAACAATGTTCTCCAGGTTCCCAAGGACGAGCTCAAGGCATTATATAACATGCATATATACATACATATAGACATAAACACGCATACACATACATTCTACAATCCAGCAGGGTCCCCTGTTGCTTTTAAAAGGCTAGTGATCTTATGTGATCTGCTTCTTCAAACTCACAATCTTCCTTCCTTCTTAGGCTCCAGACACTGCTAATACCATTTCATTTTGTGGAAAAAGCAAAGCTCCAAACAGTTTTAAAGACTTTGCTCATGTTGCCCCAAAGGCCTGAACAGTCACACCATTTTGGCCTCCTCAAACATACAGACACGCACACACACCCTTTTAATAGTCAGAGTCATTCTTCAAATCTCATTTTAACTATTAACTTTCTCAAAAAGTCCACCCACGTCATGTTTCTCTACCACAAAACTACAATGTAATGTTGACATGAATAACAACCTCTCGCAGTATTGCGTCTCAGTGTCACAAGCTTCAAGCACACAAGTTTTATCCATGTTTTATAGAAGAAAGATAAAGGAGGAGGAAAGGTGGGTGGGAAAAAGGATGGACAGATGGAAGGAAGGAAAGGAGGAAGGAGGGTCAGTGGGAGAATGAGTGAAGGCAAGCAAGCATATTCTTGGAATAAGGCACCTCTCCTCTAGACAGGAAATCCAACATGTCTTCTTAAAACACAAAAATAACCAAAATAACAGTTTATTCTTACAAAGTCATCTATCTTGAGAACAGAATGTCTTTGATAGGCAATAGGTATATTCTGTATAAACCTCTACACTCTCAGACATTTCAATAATGCAGAGTTTCATTTATATCCATTATGAACTTAAAATAATCTTGAATTATTTTTAATTGACTTGATCCTTAATTTATGGTGGTTACCTGACAATGGCCATCACTTCTCTTTCCATTCATAAATCCATTCTATAAAAAAAACAGCTTACACTTTCTCATGTGCTGCTTATATATAGCAGATATTTTGATAACTGTAGCTAACAGCAGTACAATTTGTTAGCACATTTGAAGAGATAAGGACAGAGAGCAGAAGTATTTGGCTTCCTTTTAGGCGAAATGAAGGTGGTTGTATGTTTGCAACACAGGCAAAGGCAAGCTATTTATTGAATATCTGGTATTTTATGGCTCAAATAAAGACGAGAATTTAGATACTGGCCAAATAGTCATCACTGTAATGAATGTTACTGTAAATGAATGGAAAGTATTTATTGCTTTGCAGCAGAGCAATGTCTACATTATACAAAAATTTTAACTAAAATCAGAGTATTCTCACTAGTAAAATAAAAACACAAAACACAAATAAGGATACCATTTTCAAATATTTTTATCTGAGCAGGGGAAGTCAGGGGCTTGCCCTGTAAGGACATGACTCTGCCAAGGGGTACACAGCTATTAAACACAGCCCTGCAATGATGAGAAAATATTTTCACTTCAAGAAAAAGATGAGTAAGTGTGTGACATACAGGAAAGCAGCTCTATCTTTTGTTTCTTATAAAGAAATTGTACCACTAATGCTCTTTCCACTTGCTGTCTGCCTCTGAAATCCCCTTATCCTCTTCTGATAGACAGACACAAATTGAATTACCAAACAAGCTTAAAAAAAAAAAAAACACCTAGGGGCAACCAGTAACCTCTATTATCAAACACTGTCTCGGCACTGCCATCTTGTGGGCAGGAAGCTACCATGCAATTCTTTTGGCCAAATCAGGGAAACCAAGCTGGTATCTTGCCACGAGTAAGAGTTAGAAACTGCAAACCAATAGACACTCAAAAGGAACAGACGGGAAGAGGCTTCTGCTAAATGATACCAGCTGAACTATGATTATATAAAGTTTAGATGTTTTTTTTCCCCCCAAACAACTGCTATTAAAGGTCAGCAGAAAAGGCCTCCATTATTTCTTTTTTGTTTGTATATGTTTATATGTAAATGTACATATGAGTGTGTGTATATATAAAGTATATGAATATATATATGCTTATTTGGATGTGCCAGTCTTAGTTGAAGCATGCAAAATCTTTAGTTACAGCACGAAAACTCTTAGTTGCAGCCTGTGGGATCTAGTTCTCTGACGAGGGACTGGATCCAAGGTCTGCATTGGGAGTGTAGGGTCTTAACTACTGGATCACCAGGGAAGTCCTTATATTTATATAACATATGTAAGTTATATATATGCTTACAAGTGTGTGTATATATATATATATATATATATATATATGTTCATAAGTGTGTGTGTATATATATATGACTTTTAGTAAATAAGTACTGCAGATTATAAAACATGAAGCAGCGTCCCCAGGTATATTAAATTTACTATAAACACTTGAATAAGATAATAGGAAGCAATATCATATTATTTTTAAAATTATGGGAGGCTATACACCCAAACATTTCTTACAGTTTGATAAGATTATGGGTGACTAATATTTGTCATTATAACCGCCTATCCTCCTCTCATCTCATCACCTGTCACTGAACAGGAAAAGCAGTTCCATTGAGACTGGTCATTTACTATGCAAGACCAGTTTTGAACTGCGACTGCGGTGTGCAAAGGTGATAATGAAGTCAGAGATGGCCTGGAAAAAGAGAAGAGACAGGATATGAAATGACTGAAGGCATTTGACTTTGTCTGCAATGCGAAAATGAAAAAATTTCCAGATTGAAATTTAGTGGAAAAAGAGCTGGGTCGGGTGTCCAAATAACTTGTTTATAATTAAAAGTCTGCTTAAGTGTGGGTTAATATTGGGGACATATTTTACTTTTCTGGGAGAGTGTCACCATCTGTAACATGAAGAGGTTAGAACAGTTAACTCAAAATTTTCTGAGCTTTTGCACTGTGTGATGGTAAAACTGAGGTGGGGATGCGATGATGGGAGCATAGTTGGCCCAAGTGATTTTGTCCTTTGTCTTGGTTGGGTTTTCAGTCACACGGTTATTCTGCACTTGCAGGAGGTTAACTATTGGAATTAAATGGAGGGCCGTAGGCAGACTGTGGGCAGACATTTGAGGAAAGGACTGTGGATGGAGGGAGTCATGAGGCTGTAGCATCTGCAGATGCTGGGGTAGCTAGGACCTGGAAGGCAGATATGAAGCAAGTTTGAGAGGCAGATCATTTTTGTCTTCCAAGGCCCCATCTCTCCATTTAGATGTACAACCTCTATTCCTTATCAAAACTTGATCTCAAAAAGGTATGTTGAGCTCATAACATCAAAGAACAAGTCATTGATGCTACCTTAAAGGGAGGCTTCTTAAGTCAAATTAAAGCTAAAAATTTCAAGTCAGTGGAAAAAAAACCACATCTTGTCGATTCTCCAACAAATCAGGAAAAATATTTTTTGAGGTAGGAAAATTCTACTCCAGCTGCTCAGACTGGTAGTTATGAGAGGAAATGTCTGTATATCCTCTGTTTATTTTAGATGGAACCCTTATCTGTATTTCCACCCAGGGATTTAGAAAATAGGACGCAATACATCGATGGTGTCACACACAATTAGTACCATGGTGAATTGCTAACGAGGCAACTCCAGCTCCAAAGAGGCATTTTAAATAAGCCCAAGAATATCTCATATCTTCACAAATTGCTCTTATAAATTAACAAGTACATACACATAGAATACAAAAATGAAAATTAATTCTGGAAAGAAGCACCCTGTGTGCACTGAGCTGGGTGCTAAGGATGAGGCAAGCGGGAAGTCCTATGGGTCACAGAGCTCATCAGTGCAGGATCAGATACAGGACATCTCACTGTGCTGTGAAGGTAAGGAAAAAATGGTCTGTTTCAGAGAGCCAGGCTCAGAGTCAGGACAGGGAGGACCAGAAGCAGGTGTGATCAGATCTCACAGGTGTGTCAAGCTAGTTTTTGAAGGCACACAGGATTTTCTTTCATAAGAGAAATAGCTGGAGCAAAGGCAGGCAGGTATAAAGGAAAACTGAGGAAAAAGAGAACCACTTCTTGAGGACATAAAATGCTAGAACATACTTTGTAAGAGGTGGAGCTAAAGAGAAAGTTTTGGCCTAAAAATAATTCTGAAGGAAATTTTACAACTTAATGAGAGGCCCATCGACTTTTGTAATCAGTTATAAATTGAGGTCCCAATTTGAACCAGTTCCAACATAAGGAAAGGGAAATCACACAAAACAAGCTACCTCTTAAAGTTTTAATGCTGAGAATCTCTTTGGACCAGACCTCATTTCAGAGCTGTACCAAATTAAACTGAAACTTTAGAACTTGTGCAGTCCAGTGGATATACATGAGGCAAATGTGAGCCATATATGTAATTTTCATTTCTATAGTAGCCACATTAAAAAGCAAAAAAAGATGAAATGAAAACCAAATTTAATCTATGAAATGTATCTAAAATAAACTTTTCTATACAATTATTAGTAGAATATTTCACATTATTTTCTTACACTAAGTTATTGGGATTTATTGTACATTTTACACTAACTGCACATCTTAATTTGAGCTAGTGGTATTGCAAATACTCAGTAGTTACAAGTGGCTAATGATTACCTTATTGGACAATACTTGCTCCTGCTAGTAGGGAAAAAGTGATCAAAAATCAGTTAATTATGATGTTGGCTACATACAAAGTTCCCTTTTAGAAGTTTTGATAAAGTTTCTCTCATCGGGAGTCTGAAAATTTTGCCATAAATGAGTGCTGAATTTTTTCAAATGCTTTTATCTATATTTCTGGACTGGAAAGGTCTTCACTCTCTCTTTGCTCTCTCAAATATTAGATAAAATTCAGCAGTGAGTTATCAAAACTACGAGTAATAAAATGTTTGGTTAAGATTAGTATGCTTTACCTATAAATATTTGACTTGGATTGCATATTACTCTAATCTGGGACCAGAGTTTGTTTTGTGAGGTTTATCATTAGAAATTTAAGGTCGTTAGTCCTCCTATTATTCCTTTCATCTTGCATTAGTCTGGTTAAATTGTGTTTTCATGAATGTGTCCCCTTTTGGTTTCTGGCGGCGACAGCCCTGGCCTGTTCATTGCTACAGGCACCGGACGCTCCCCCTTTACTCCCCATCATTACCTGCCTTCTTGGGAGATCACCTAGCCATCAGTATCTTCAGACTCAACCACCTCGGACTGAGCCCATCAGAGGCTCTGTTGGCAATGTCATTGGGACTATTTGCAGCCTAATTAATCTATCTTTGTGGTTCGTCAAAACAGCTCACACACCGCCTTAATTGCTACAACCTCACACCCACTGGGGACCACAAACAGAGAATAAGCAGACTGGATGCACCCTGCAAGTCTTGTATTTGCATCATTTACTGCAAGATTAATGAGAGCAGCTGAAAAGCCAGAAGTGTGGCATAAAAACCATAGGTTTGGGTTTTAGAGAGCCTCCCATGCCACTTAAATAGAGTAATAACTTTACCCATAATAGCACAGTCTCTTGGGTAACATTAAGGCTTTTATTTTTGCATTACATCCTTTAGACACATTACTTACTGTCAATGAAAGCTTGAAACCTGAAACTAGTATTGATTAAAAGGAAACCTCAAAACGGAAACTAATGTTTCTTTAAATGTTTAAAATGCAATTTTATATGGAGTAATCAAATTTAAAGTGCATATGAGTATGTGTGTGTGTATATATGTGTATATATATGTGTGTGTGTGTGTGTGTCAGATATAGTAATTCTGAAAAAAGGAATATTTTGATCTTAAACATCTCTGAAAATACCTATAGTAATAAATGACATGGCAAAGAAGAAAATTATTAACTACCCAATAAAATCAACCAGAAAATACAAAACAACAATAAGAAAATAAGTGAAAGTTGCTCAGTCATGTCTGACTCTTTGTGACCCCATGGACTATACAGTCCATGAAATTCTCCAGGCCATAATACTGGAGCGGTTAGCCTATTCCTTCCCCAGGGGATCTTCCCAACCCAGGGATCGATTCAGTTTTACTTGTGAAAATTCCATTGACTGTTTAAAATGGTATACATGTGGAGTAAAGACTCCACAGGCAGATTGTGGTTTTCTGATGGAATCTGATGGACACAAAATATGATGTTTGGAATCATGACATGAGTATAACTTAGGCTTCAATTCCTGATGTTAGGCAGTAGGTTAGAGGAGAGGAATCTTGGCCTGTCTTGACACCAATATCATCATAAGGATCATATGGAGAATACATGCCAGTGTTACTTGAAACCATCAGGTCTTTCAAAGATGGCCATTTATTTTATTTAAAATTTTAATAGAGTATAGTTGCTTTACAATGTTAGTTTCTATTGTATGGCAAGGTGAATCACATATCCCCTCTTTTCTGGATTTCCCTCCCATTTAGGGCACCAATGAGCATCAAGTAGGGTACCCTGTGCTATATAATAGGTTCTCATTAATTATCTAATACATAATTGTGTATATATGTCAGTTCTAATCTCCCAATTCATCCCAACCCCCTATTCCTCCTTGGTATTCATACATTTGTTCATTACATCTGCATCTAAACTTCTTATTTGCTTTGCAAATAAGATCACATCTGTATCTTTTCTCTAAATTCCACATATATGTGTTAATATATATTTTTTATTCTGACTTTTGACTCACCATGGCAATCTCTAGGTCTATCCATGTCTTTACAAATGATTCAGTTTCATTCCTTTTGATGGATGAGTAATATTCCATTGTACATATGTAGCACACCTCCTTTATCTATTTTTCTGTTGGTAGATCTTGCTGTGGTTTATGTCAGAGTGTTCTGCCTGTTTTCCCCTTAAGATTTTTATACTGTCTGCCCTTTCATTTACGTCTTGAATCCATTTTGAGTTTATTTTTGTGTATGTTGTTAGGGAGTATTCTAATTTTATTCTTTTACATGTAGATGTCCAATTTTCCCTGCACCACTTTTTGAAGAGACTGTCTTTTCTCCATTGTATATTCTTGTCTCCTTTGTCATAGATTAGGTGTCCATAGGTTGTGGATTTATTACTGGGCTTTCTATCTGGTTTCATTAATCTATATTTCTATTTTTGTGCCAGTAGATGGCCATTTATTTTTAAAACTACTTGATGTTTCCAATGTACACGGAAATAGATCAGCTACCATCTATATCAAAAGCACAAGATTACATAGGTGAAATGATCCTAATCAGAAAATACGCTAAGATGGTTCCAGAGTAACTTCCAAGATGTTTATCATTTTTTCATTGTATTATCATGATTATATGATACATATTTAAAGTACTTAAGTAAATTTTCAGTTTTCCAATTTTGGACCAAGAGAACAAATAATTGGATACAAAAGACCATACCATGGAAACCTTAGTTTGTGGAAGTTCCCAGATTTGTGGAGAATAAAGGAAAGTAGATTAGAAGTATCAAGGGAATAAGCAGCTAGTATAAAAACATTTATACTATTTGAAATGTGTTTACATACATACACATAAAATTAGTAATAAAACCAACTACGTATTAGTCTTTATGAAGTTTATGTACTCTGGAGAGAGAACAGAAAAACAAACAAATGATTATGATTTTAAGTGTTTTAAAAATATTAAGCCAAAAAGGGTAAAGTCCTCTAAATTTTAGTGATCTAAAAAGAGAGGTGCCATGCAAAAGGTAGAGCATGCATCAGTGGATGGGGTTATGCTAATGATGTACTTTGAAAAATTCATGATGTATTTTAGCATAGGCAAGGAATTTGATGGGATAGGGATGAAGGGCCTGAAGGAAGGATTAAGACAAAGCAAGTAATGATGTAATAGGTCTTATGTTGTATTCTATAAGGTTAGTATTCCTACTGCAGTCACAAGAAACCACTAAGTAACCTCAGGCTGTGGAGGGTCATACCAGCTTCATGTTTGGTAACATAATTTTGCCTACTCTGTAAGGGGGCTTCCCTGATAGCTCATTGGTAAAGAATCCACCTGCAATGCAGGAGACCCCAGTTCAATTCCTGGGTTGGGAAGATCACATGAAGAACAGAAAAGTTACCCATTCCAGTATTCTCGGGCTTCCCTGGTGGCTCAGCTGGGAAAGAATCTGCCTGTAATGTGAGAGAGCTGGGTTCTATCCCTGGGTTGGGAAGATTCCCCTGGAGAAGGGAAAGGCTACCCACTCCAGTATTCTGGGCTGGAGAATTTCATGGACTATATAGTCCATGGGGTTGCAAAGAGTCGGACATGACTGAGCACTTTCATTTTCATTTTACCATTTGGGGAAGGGATTTGGAGGTAATTAGATAGGAGATACAAGACCATTCAGTGCCTATTTCATGCAGTTTGGACAAGAAATGATGTTTCTAAAACTGATCTCATACAGTAGAAGAGAGGGTTGTAAGTATAGATGAATTAAAATGACTCCAATAACCTAAACAATTGGATATAGGGTGAGAGAGAAATTTTTAAAGATAACACTTCTACCCTCTTGCTTAAAGAGATTTATTGGATGTTCCATGTGACTACAGGTGCATATTAGATTTGGTGATACACCAGCATAATATCATCTGCTAAACAAACACATTCTCTTTGAATTATACCAAAAATTCTACAATAGTCTTGTGTAAAACTGTATTCTCATATTGGCTAGAAAGGCAATTTCCTCTCTTGGAGCTATAGAATTCAAGGCATTTTTCATTGAAATTACTGACCTTTGCCATAAAATGTTTCCAGAAATAATCGGCACTCTTAAAAGACAGAGGTTTTTCTTTATTTTTTAATGTAGCATCTTCTAAGCACTGGCACAAAAATTACATGCCCCATATAATGTGGGTCTTCCGACAGTGCAGTCAAGTTAGATTAATTGTAATAAACAAAAATTGTCACTAAAGCTCTCAGCTTATGCCATCTAATATTGTGTGAATACATTTTATTTCCTAACATTATGAAACAGCCAAGAGTATAATAAATTACTTACCTAAGCCCTTTGAGGATTTTTGCATAATTTACCAAAACAAATTGATTTTAGCGGAAAAGCTGCTAATTTACATGGGTAGGAAGTGTTTTCCTTGATGTGATGAATTTAATTTCAATTTCCCTGTTTGCATGAATTCACTCCAGTAATTCATCACTGTTAGATTAAACTACAACTATGTTTTACTTGAGTAAGTCTCTAACATTCAATATATATGAATGAAAATGAATTGCCTTTATAGTATGGCTATATATATGTGTGTGTGTGTGTGTGTATGTGTATATGTATGTGTAAATGTATGTGTCATATATATATATATATAAAATACATTATTGATAGCTTTTAAATAAAGTAATTTTTAAATGGATATACAATGACAATGATTTTTAAATATGAACAAAGTAGTTTAGTACCCTTATTAAGTTGTACTTCAAGGCTTGTTCTTATAGAAGCAGATATACATTTATAAGGTACTGGATATATACCAATTTATGCCCTGAATATATTTGTCATGTTATTATATACTGTCTAACACCTTTATGAAGTAGGATTTATTGGCCTCTTCTGGAAATAAAGGACTCTGAAATCGGGAAAGGAAAAACTCCTCACCTCTCTTTGTATTATAACTGGAGCCTCACTGAGCCAAGGCATCTGCCTCCAGTTACGTGGCCTTTCTTTTCTCACATAAAGCATCTGTCACTTAAGGTCGATAGATTGCCACTGCACATATGTCTGCATATTAATGAATACACACACATATATATATATATGTATGTGTATGTATATACATACATACATACATTTAAAAAAAATTACTCGGATTTCATAGAACATTCTTGGGGAATTAGCAACCTTGACCACATTCTTGTGACATACCACGTAAGACTGATGCCTTCAACTTTTACTGTAATATAACTGGATAACTCTTCTTATCTACTGCTAAAAACAAACCAAAAAACCTAACAGTTAGTAGTATGTGTGTGTGTGCGTGTGTGTGCACACACGTGCACGCTCTTTGCAACCTCATGGGCTGTAGCCCACCAGGCTCTTCTGCCCTTGGAATTTTCCAGGCAGGAATACTGGAGTGGGTTGCCATGCCCTCCTCCAGGGGATCTTCCTGACTCAGGTATAAAACCTCTATTTTTATGTCTCCTACATTGGCGGGCGGACTCTTTACTACTAGCACCACCTGTGAAGCCAAAAAGCTAGTAGCTTAAAACAACATATGTATTATCTCAGACAGTGTTTTAGGGTCAGAATCTTAGAGTGGCTTAACTGAGTGGTTCTGGTCTAGAGTCTCTCACAAGGTTACAGTAAGCAGCTGGCTTGGCCCAACTGTAGTCACCTCAGGGTTTAACTGAGGCTGAAGAATGAACTGCCAAGCTCATCCCTGCGGTTGCCATGCCTCGTTTCCTCACTGGCTTCTGGCCATCGACTCTGTCCCCTGCCAAGGGAGGCTCTCCATAGGAAGCCCAAGTGTCCTCAGGACACGGCAACTCTCTTTGCCCACAGTGAGGGCTCTGAGGGAGCTGGCTAGGAAGAGAACATCCTCGATAGAAACTGCAGTCTTTTATAACCTAATCTGAAGCGACATACAGTCACTGCTGTGTGTGCTGTTGATCACACAGACCAATGCTGGTAAGATGTGGGAGGAATCCTTACAAGGTCTGAGCACTGGGAGGCAGGCATTAGTGGGGGGAGTCAGGGACGCTGGCTACCACAAGCATCAGTGTGTACATTTCCACTGAAAAATCAAATAGTCCATACAAAGACAGGCTGCCTCTAAAACTGCCAAGGACTTCTTCAGTGGCTAAGAAATAATGTTGCTCTCTCCACATGTAAGATCTGGACAATTAACTTAATGCCACAGTGAAAATGTGTGATGAGACATAATGTTAACTGAGGGACAAGCTCTTTTGACCTGAAAAGATCTAAGTGTTCCAGAAGCTACATGTGAAACACTTCATAAAATGTGCTCCATCTTTTGATCCTTTAGAGAAGCAGAGAACATTTTACATAACTCTGGCAGTAAGAAAACTTAGCTATCAGATCAGATTCACCAGCATCTCAGTGAAAAAAAGGCTTTGAATTTCAGCTAATGTAAACCTTGATTACAGTGGTATAAACACCCAAAAGGAGGGAGGTAGTTGTTGGTCTGAGTTCAAATTTTGCTTATCTCTAATTCTCTTGAGCTTTTCCCCAATACCTACATTTTCATAATGTCCACCCATCTGTTCCAGCTGCAGGTATCATTTCCAGTTTCATGACTGGCATTAGGGAGGCAGTATAGTGCCAGCTACAACTTTTGATTTTATTAGGAAAGTAAAAGCTTTCCAAAAACAGCAGATTTCCAATTCACCTTCTTTGCCAAGATTAACAAGAACATGGTGTGTAATGATAATAGCTTATCCACATATAGCACTTACTATATGCTACAGGCCATTCTAAGTATATTTTACATAATAACTCACTCAAATATCTACCTCACTGAAACCAGATGAGGTAGATGCTCTGTTTATCTCTTATTCCACAGAAGAAAAGAGGAAAGTCATGTTTTGCTCCGAGTCACACAGCTTAGTGAGTGGGTGAGATGGGATTTAAACTCAAAGATTTGCTTCCAGAATGCATCCTGTTAATTATAATCCTAGAGAAATATGTCACCCTTCTCTGACTGTAGAGAGGGAGGGCTTGTGCATAATAAGCTTTTACCAGCCATTTAAGTGGAGGTAGCATTAGAGGGAGAAAAACATTAGCGAATGGGAGTTAGGTCTGCCAGACAATCTTCTCTGCTGTGGTATGTTACCATCATGCGTCTATTAACCCTGTTTAAGGTTAGTTTTTTCCCATATATACGATGGTGGAAAAATGGATGCTTTACTCATTTTAGGTCACACAGCATTAGTCATTTTAAGGCCAACTAGGAGCTGCAAACTCTTTTTTTGCTAATTGTAATAATAGAGATAATTTTTCTAAGGTGCTATTCTGAAGAGATAGTATAAGTGAGAGATGATTATAATTTCTTAATTACTTGGCAAATTAAAATATAAGTACTTATAGTTGCATCGACTTTTACATTTTAAGTCCAGTAAGAATTGATTTTTAGGTCCTTTTACTTTCTCACTGTATAGAATGCCTCTTCTTTCTAACGTCAAGCATTTGGTGTCCACTGGGAAGTAACTGGACTAGGGAACCTTAAGGGACATTTTTTCCCTCCAGAGGCTTTTGTCATGTGTGCCGGTAGTGGTCCAATCACTTTCTTGCTGAGCTCTCATTATAAACATTAGAATGGACATCCCCCTGCTTTCCAAACAAGCATAGTGTCACTCCTGCCCATGAAGGACAAATTCTGAGGCATCTTCAGTATCTTCCAAATATTAATTGAATGACATTTGCTCTTATTATTAATTACTGGAGCAAGAGACAAATTATGGGAAGAGGTATTAACCATAGAAACCAAGTTATTGGAGCCTGCAGATATATACTCGCTCACTGACCCATACTGTCCACATCAAGAGTCATGTCCTAACACTGAACAGAAGGCCTTAGGTTCTCAGAGCTGACATCATTAGGACTGAGTGGTGATTAAATACTCAATGGGAGGTACCCAGAACTCAGAAACAGTGACAGACAACAGCCTCACCAGTTATTCTACTCATTCATATGTATTGCAGCATGCAGACAAATTCAGAGTGGCCTTTAACTAAATAAAGAATATTTAGTGAGCTCCAATTTTATGCAGAATACTACATTGCAATAAGATTTAAAACATATTTCCAAATCTATCTGAACCCCTCAGAATTGGGAGTTGACCAAATCTTTGCTGGCCAATGGACTGAGAGTGAGATTAAACAAACGCAAGCTTCTCTGGGCACCAATTTAGTCAAAAATTGACTGACTGCCTTCTTTCCCAGGGCTTAGGTGCTCAGGATGCAATATAACATGCAGCCTCCATTCCAGGAGAGAGTACAGAATCTGACAGGGCAGACAAACACAATTAATACTGTTTGAAATGTGTTATGTGAGAGAAACCCTAAACTGGACTGAACATCCGGAAAGACATCATGGGAGCTGTCATCTACCAGTGAACCCTCAGTTCCAAACATAAAGGGGGTTCTCAGTAAATATTTGCTGAATGGAAGCATTAATAACCAAATGAAATCAGGGAGTGAAGAGCATATTACTGGGGCATAGATTAAGAGCATTTATTCTGATATTTGGGGCAGGCAGGGATATAAGAGTGACAGATGCCATGCCTTGACAGACAGGATGGAGTCACCCAGGTGGAGAGTAGGAAGAGCAACCGAGGCTGAGAGAAGGCACACAGCAGAGAATGCAGATGAGACAGCCATTTCTGGGTTCAAGAAACTGGTTCCATTCCAGAAAAGAGTATTTCTATCTCAGCCTGGAAATAATGGAATAGGTATTCTCATTATATAGAAACAAGAAAAATAAATAATTTCACAAATAATGACTTACATTCACTATTAACAGAGAGGTTTGTTTTTATATGAGGTTATAGATAGAGATATTTTTAAAATCAGAGAGTAAATAATTTCTACTTTTCTTTCAGTTAACCTTTATCAGATTCACACAGAATGCAGCATTTCAGGATGAGGGAAAGGTTAGGTAATTATGGATAGTACAGGCAGGAATGTTTTAAATTGCAAGCAACTATTTAAAATAGTGAAGGTCAGAGCATATTTCTTTAGTCCTCTGCATACTTAGAAAATCACTTTAATCCCGTTTAAGAGATTTTTCAGTAAATATCTGAATATTTCCCCCAAAGAATACCTATAACAATCTTTATCAAAAATATGTCTTAGACATTTACCAATAAACGTGTCACACAAAGAAACTTTAACTTGCCAACAATGCCTATTAGGTTTCCATGGGACTGGGAACAATGAACCATGGAAAAACAAATAACAATAGGTTCAGAATGGCAAGGAAATCACAATTTAGCAGTGGGTGTGAAGAGGTTGAAGATGGCATCCCAAAACCAATTAATGGCAACAGATAAGTGTAAAGGGCTAAAAATAGCACAAACAGTATCTAGACAAGTGACTGCTTGGGGAAGCTTTCAGAGAAGACAGGATATTCAAATTACACGGAAAAGTACAATGTCCAGAGGAAGAGAAAGGAAAAGACATTTTTAATTGAAGACTATTGCACATGCTTAGGATAAAAGCAGAGAAAACAGTGTATGAGAAAAGTTAATGATATGGCTTAAGTGGACAGTAGGGTGTTTGACAACAAGCAGAAGACAGGCACTAGAGTCTGCAGCATGAATCAGCCATGATGGTTTAGGCAGCATGAATCGGCCACGATGGTTTAGGCATAGCAATTCTTTAGAAGTTTAACAAGGTTTTTATTTTTTTTTTCAAAGTCTATCAGTATCTCATAGGTCTTCTTAAAGTCTAGAAGGATATGATGCATTCATTTCTGCAAGTTTCAATCAAGCATGCTCAGACTGATGCTCAAGGAGAGACAGAAAGGCAGCTTGATCTATTCCTCAAAGTTCCCTTCTGGCTTCTATGATCACAAAAATGGAATATGCTGATCATTGGAATCCATCATATCCATTTTCTCTAAGAAGAGTACTACATGATACTGAAAAAAATTGCAAACTTGCTAGTATTTTTATGCATATCCCTAAGAATGAACATGTTAGGAATTACTTTCTAGGTTAAAAAGAAACACCTATAATAACTTAATCTGCACAGGACTTCCGCATAGACATATAATGAGATGGGTATTGGCAGAGTGCTGTGCTTATTTAGCTGTGGCCTTATGAAAAAAAAACAATCATTTGCATATTTCTCTCAGTTAAGTATTATACTGACATACTTAATTAAAACCATAAAGGGCACTGACAATATTTCATTCTTTTAATGAAAGAGGAAACATATTATACAGTTCAGACTGTCTCTGTAGTTAATTTTTCCCGACTTTTTACTGCTCAAACTGTGCTCCTTCTATGAATGTTGTCAATTAGGATGAAAAGAAGGAAAATTAAAGTCGCTCTTGAAAATGCACTTGTGTTTGTTTGTGGAATCTGTGTACATTCAGAAAGTTGTGATTTGCATATTTCATGTATAATTAAGCCCAGGAAGAGTGAACACTGGAGAGACTAGGGCAGCTTCACACTCTACAAGCATCTTCCTTGTCATTACTGGGAATTCATCTTTGAAGACATGGTTCCTTCTTCAAAATATTACCTATCTTTTTTCTGAGAAAAGTACCATAAGGAATATCAAAAATGTCTTAGTGTGTATATCTAAATACGTTTATGGATATGTATTATGTGACAATGCTTGAGGCCATGTGTATTGAGATAAACTAAATGTGACCACATGTACGCTGGACATGGAAACTGGAGCTTGAATCACAGCCCTTCCATTATATTTATGAAAGGCTTCTACAAGTCACAGCTGCGTCATCAATAACATGTAAGTAATGGTACGTAGTCCACTGACTGAAGTAACAAATGGAGAATGTCAGTCCCCTAAGGCACATGTAAGCACTTGGTGAATTGGTACACACAAAACAATACAATGTAAATGGTAATATGCCACCAATATAGTAGTATTTTTCTGATGTTGCAAAGTTATTAAATCAAGGAAGGGGCAAAATAAAGACTGTTGCCCAAAAGAGGCTTACAAGTCTAGTGAGAAAGACTAGACAGTATGATTCGAGTAGAATGAAATATGTATTTCTGTATATTAGAGGAATAAAGCAAGTATATAAATATGGTTAACCTACCTCTAGTTCATTTTGCTTCTGTGAATGGGCTTCTTTGGAATAAGATGTTTGAGGGTAGATCAAGACCAGAGGAAGTAAAATTTCATTCCCAAGGAAGAATTCAGGAATTTTTTCATTTGAACCCAAGATTGAAGCAATTGGATTTTAATATTTTCAGAAAAGTAAATTTGTAGCTCAATCATCCAGCTATATTAGCAGCAAGTTTCTACATGGCTGCTTCTGATTTTGTGTTGGCTCCTTTTTGAACTGCTGTGAATAGTTTACTGAGAAACGCCTCTAGTGAGCTCCGTTAGTTAAGAAAAAGCTCTCTCTCTCTCTCTCTCTCTCTCTCTCTCCCCCCCCCCCCCCCCAACTTTGTCTGTTTATCACCTCACTGACATGCACATATATACCTACACCAAACATTTTTTTTAAGGTATTTTGTGTGTGTGTGTGTGTGTGTGCACTCAGTCGCTAGGTCGTGTCCAACTCTTTGTGAGTCCATGGACTAGAGCCCACCAGGTTCCCCTGTGCATAGGATTTCCAGGTAAGGATACTGGAGCAGGTTGCCATTTCCTCCTCCAGGGGATCGTCCCAACCCAGGGATCAAACCTGTGTCTCCTGTGTCTCCTGCATTGGAAAGCAGATTCTTTACCACTGCACCATCTAGGAAGTATACATTCTCTGTTTTATTGACTTTTTGAAACTGAAATCTGAAAGACAATTATTGACTTACTGGTATCTTTAAAGCAATTTCTTAAGGCAACAGATTCTGAGTACCATATCTTTCAGCTAATCAATACCTGCCGGGGATTTACTTTCATAGCTTAGCACACATTCTTTTCTCCTTACTGGGCATATCTGGGTGCAGCTGACAGGCTTTCTTAAACTGAATTGAACTTTGGCCTGCTGACCAATGTGGTTCCTTCCAAATAAGATTATATGATGCTATCCTTCATGTCCGTCTCATCAGTGCGTGTGTGTGTGTAATGACAGCAGGGCGTGTTGTCCTAGCCTCCAAACGATCAGTCCTGCTTGGGTCTAGAGATGGCCTCTGACTAAGGCAGTAGACAAGAAAAGGCTGCTCTACTCTGTAATCTGAGAGCTAGAGTTGACATATGACATCCCAGGCAAGAAGGCAAGCAACAGCACACACAAACAAGTCCATTAGGCGATCATCTAAGACATGGGATCAAGAACATGATCAGCTGCTGAAATTCCTAAGACCTGAAGTCAACACTCAAGACAAACCTAATAGACAGGTATGATGAATATACTCAATTATCTATAATTTTAGACTGCATGTAGAATTGCAGTTTGAGGTTAGCTGGACCATGTCTGTTTTTGCAGCACCTTGTCTGTTCTGGGGAACTGCCGTGCCATAACTGAACCAGCTGGAATTTTCAAGCAACCTTCAGATGGTTTTCAGCAACACTGAGGCCAAGTTGCTCCAGATGTGGGTAAGGGGACAACCTCCTCAAAGTCTCTAGAATTTGTTCTTCTTACCTAGAATAATTTTGCCTCTAATCCAGGTGAAGGTACTTTGAGTTCCAGGGAAAGAGTCTAACAGATGGTATTAGTGTTTGGAGTGTGAAATGGATTGGGCTCCTAGGATCTTCAGGATATGGTCTTCAACAGCAGCAGCACACCAGTCATTGAACAATTACTAAGGCACAGATATTGTGGAAAGTACTTTAAAGAAATAGCTCACATACTACTCCCAAAATACTCATGAAGAAGGGAGTGTCTACTATTAGTCTCGTTTCATATATGAGAAAGCAGGATTTCAGACATCTTTCTATAGTCAATGAAGATTTTATTGAAAGAATACAGAACGGATTCTATAATCTACAATGATGTAGAGTTACTATTTGGTTATTTGATAATTTTGAGGGCTTTGATCTGAAAATGTAGAAAGAACTTTGATACAACACAGAATGACTTTGTGAGCTACTTCAGATGCCATATAACCTATTCTCTGAGTTCATAAGATGCCACTTGCTTCCTCTGATATTGCTGACACCTGGGATTCGCATACCACACACAAAGGTGTTCTGGAGTGCTATGAGGCTACACAGGGGTTCTGTGGGATATTTTACAATTTTAACCAATAGTTGGCATCTGTTAGACATTTACCCCAAACTATAAATCCTAGGTTTATAGGTTTCATGATTTAAACGTTATTCTTGTTTTTTCTCTGTACTGTCCTGTAGGATGAGGAAAGCCCCCAGGGAGAGTGGGAATGCCAAGCTAGTGGACCCTGGAGGAGAGAATGGAAATATTTCCCAGTGGAGGGGAGGTTATGTGATATATATCTTTTGGTGACATCTTATTGCTGCAAAAGTGCCATGAAAATCAATGTGAATAGTAAATGAGAATGATGATATGTAGTTCAATTCCAAGGCTTGAAAACTGCACAGCATAACTATTAGTAATTGTAATTAGTTAAGGATGAAATTATATCATTATATCTTCTTTTGATTTACATGTATTTTTTTAAAAATGACCACTAATCTATCAGGACATACTTACTACACTATTTGACCTAACTGTGCAATAATATGAATTGTTAGATTTTTCTTCTTCACACAGGCACCATGGAAAGATTTCTGAGACAAGCCCACTGAAACTGAGAAATGTTGGCAAGCTGTGAATGGTCCTCATTTTGGGTTTCCCAAATCTGAAAGTTTGGGTCCCATATGTCAAGTCCTATCCATGTAGAACTGCCTTTATTACTTTCAGTGAAAACTGTTAGTTGCTCAGTCATGTCCAACTCTTAGCAACCCCATGGTTTGTAGCCTACCAGGTTCTTCTGTCCATGGAATTCTCCAGGTAAAAATATTGGAGTGGCCAGCCATTCCCTTCTTCAGGGGATCTTCTGACACAGGGATTGAACCTGACTCTCCTGCATTGCAGGCAGATTCTTTATTGTCTGAGCTACCAGATAATCAGTCACAAGTGGCCACCAAAGCTCATAAGCCACAATTTAGTGCAATGGAGTCCATTTCCTGTTGGGTAAACCTTGGCCAGTGTTAAGTGGCAGTTTGGGATAGGGCTATACACAAATTTCTGCTCCTTTCTCTCTTCATGGACCCTACAAGATATGTTTTCTCATGTAGCCTTTCAAAAGTTATGTGAGCCACATTGAACTGTGTATCCTTCAAACTCACTGTGAGGAGGTAGCCAGAACACAAAGGTATGACGCTACAGAGATTCTCATCTCGTATTGACTCAGTTTTCTCTCTCATCACCCTTCCTGTCCTGGTTTTGAACCTTTCCAATACAGTGTTAGGACTCTAATATTTCCCCCAGTCTTGCTGTCTCAATGGCCCAGCCTAACATAGTATCATTGTTCACTGCAACCAACAAAAGAACCATGTGAATTAATTGATAGCCATGAGACTATGCTGCTTCTCAAAATATTAAGACCAGAAAACAAGTTTGGCTGTTTCCCCAAAGTTTTGTTTGGGAAAATTCCCAAATGCAATCTTTTATCAGTCCTTGGAATCTTTCTTGAAACATTCACACTCACATAGATACATCAACACATTTAAATAAGGTCCAGCTGACCACATTCTAAGATATCTCCATTTTAGTTTTTTGAGAACTTTAACAATACAGTCACTCTATGGTTATTTGTCTTAAAATTAGTGCATTAACAACAACCAAATGGATCAAGTTTCAAATTACTTTATTCTTCTGACTTTAAAGAATATTTTACTTTTGCTAGTAATGTCAGATTGAATCCAAAAAGAAAGCATACAGCATCTGTTCAGCCATCTTTTCACACTAGTAACCAATGTAGGCAGTATAAGTATGTTATTACATTGATACTCAGGACTATCTTATAAAAAGTGTGTTAGTCGCTCAGTTGTGTCCAACTCTTTATGACCCTACGGACTGTAGCCCACCAGGATTCCCTGTCCATGGGATTCTCTGGGCAAGAACTGGAGTGGGTAGCCATTCCCTTCTCCAGGGGATCGTCCTGACCCAGGAAACGAACTTGAGTCTACTGCACTGCAGATAGATTCTTTACTGTCTGAGCCAATCTTATGAAGTAGGTAATATTTTATGCAGGGCAGCTCTGGGGCCAGAGCTTCTATGTGCATGAGGTTTCAAAGTAGGAGATGAACAATTTGGTTCCATACCCTGGTTTTATCTGACTGTTTGAAGACAGGGTTATATAACGAGCACTTTTGGAATTATTGAAAGGTTGGAAACTTTGAATTATTAATAATCTGCTTACACAATGCTTTCTGATAATGAGCCCCGAATGATAAATTAGCTCATTCATTATGTGGGAATTCAGTCTGCCACCCAGAACAGAAAAGATACAGATGCACTTTCTTTATTCGCTGCCCCTACTGAGTTCTTCCACACAGAGCATTCTCACAGACTTCTGAGGCAGTGAACACAGAGAGCATAAAAAGGCCGCAATCTGATCTTGCTTTAACCCCCTGTTGTGCTAATCTGAACTCCCTTGAAGCTCCTGTGAATTCAATATGAGCTCAAAGTTGAGTTCAGCTTCTCCAAGGGAACGACTGTGCTTAGAATCTGGAGCCCAGTCAATGGTTCTTTCTGTACATCTCCCCAGTGGAGTTCATCTACTTAAAAGTTTGAAGTCAGTATTTTTGAGCGTGAATTCTTCAATCATCAATCAATGTGTGTTTTTTTTTCCCCCAGTATAAACAGCCTTCTAAACTGATGTGCTACCGCAGCAGCATTTATACTCAGTTCTTTCAGAAACCAGTTTGGTTAATGACCTTGATTTAAAAATCATCCCTGCTAACAACCACTGATGTTTTACTCTTCACATTTCAGCTTTCATGAGGGTTTAAACATTTTGATCATGCTGTTGGTAATAAAAGTTCTCATTACAGAGAGAGACTGGATTCTCAGATTTCTGTATGCTGATCTAGTCTGGTTTGTCACCAAAGTCATTAAGATGTTGCTTAAAGTTCATTCTCCTGATTGTCAAATTTGATAAAAATGGAAATTTTGTAGACAATATTCACTGAACTGACACATTCTTGTTTGTAATTGAAAAATAGTTGGTTTACAATATTGTGTTCTGAGGTATACAGAGAAGTGATTGTTATCTATCCTTTCTTTTTTCCATTATAGGGTAACACGAGATATTGAATATAGTTCCCTCTGCTATAAATAGGTTTTTGTTGTTCATTTATTTTATATACAGTAGTATGTACCTGTTGATTCTAAACTCATTATTTATTTCTCCCCCACCTCTGCTATTCCTGTTGGTAAAGACAAGTTTGTTTTCTATGTCTGTGAGTCTATTTCTATTTTATAAATAAGTTCATTTGTCTCATTTTTTTTCAGATTTCATATATAAGTGATAACATATATTTGCTTTTGTCTGACTGACTTCACTTAGAATGATAATCTCTAGGTCCAACAATGTGCTGCAAATGGCATTATTTCATTCTTTATTATGGCTGAGTAATAGTCCATTTTATATATATGTGTGTGTATACATGTATATATAATCTTCATACACACACACTACATCCTCTTTATCCATTCATCTCTGACACGTTTCCTTTTTCACCATCTGGTAAATCCCACTGACCATCTTCAATAATGGATGTATGCTGTCACTGTTCCTCTCTCATGTTCTCTAATTATGACTATTGCTTTTTTCTGCTTGTGGATCCAGGACAGGATGTCATTAAGACTAAATGGATTAATTTATTCTATGATCAGCATATTATTATAGTGTCTTGCATGAAGTAGCTTCTACATATGCACAGGTGTCATAATTATCATGCCTAGTATTGTTCCTTTTATTTGCTTATTTTTTTTCTCCAAAGGCAAACATTTTGTAGGGCCCAACCAGCAAGAGGATAAAATAGCTACAGCACTACTGGCTAAGAGGGAAAAGTCTGCCTTTAAAATAAAATGAAACAAAATAACAACCTCCTCACCCTATCGGTACCATAAAGAATCACAGACAAAAGTGACCACAGGGTTTAAAAGAAAAGTGATGTTAATGAAATTATCACCATATGAGTTGTACTCTTTTGAATGTACATTAGCTCAGATGTGGTCAGCTTGATTGTTAAGCCATTATGGAAACAAGGTGTGTTGGGCTGAATGTCTGTGTTCCCCTGAAATCCATATGTTGAAGCCCTTAGCCCCAGTGTGATGCTATCTGGGCATGGGTGCAATTATACAGAGATGAGGTCATGAAGGGGGGCGCATATTGGGACTAGTGTCCACATGGGAAGACAAAGATACCAGAGTTTGCTCTCTGCCAAATGAGGACACAGTAAGAAGACAGCTGTCTGCAAGCCAAGAAGTCCTTCATCAGAATCTGACCAGTTGGGGCTTCCCTGGTGGTCCAGTGGTTAAGAATCCACCTGCCAGTGCAAGGGACACAGGTTCAGTCCCTGGTCCAGGAAGATCCCACATGTCCATGGGGCAAGTAAGCCTCTGCACACAACTTACTGAGCCTGTACTCTAGGGCCTAGGAGCCACAACTACCGAAGCCCACAGGC
>SRVM01041129.1:0-31498 GCA_007570785.1 Antilocapra americana
GCATGCGTGTGTTCACTCCCCAGCCTAGCTTCTTTGTGCTGCTCAGTCAGGACGCCTGCACTCCTCTCGGTGCATATTTCCACTTTACTTCCATCTTAAATAAGCAAACTGTTTCTCTGTATGTCTCCAGTAATAGCTTTGGTACCTGTTTTTACAGTTTTTGCCTCTTTGGAACATTCTTGCTTTCAAAGACGGCAAGAGCCAAGGGAACTTTGCATCTCGCCCCTGGTGTTTAGTGTCTAGATTTCCTCATTTTACACCAAGCCACCCAGGTTAAATTCCTGGGCAGGAAACTAAGATCCCTCTTTAGCACTGCTCGCTGCTTTCTCCCTGAGATCAATATTATGGAAATAGACACGTTATATTGCCGGGAGCCGTCAGGATGCCCCCTCGCTCGGATGACAAGGTCACAAGACTAAGAAGGAAACTGCAAAGCGGGTTTTCCTTATCGGGGCATCCCGGGCAAGGCCCCTCCTGGTATTTTTCTTGGGAGTTCTGTTCATGCTTGGAACATTAGCTCGTCTCAGTAGGTCAGTTCCAGTTAGATAGACTTCGTCCTGAGGTCATGGCAAGGCCACCACCAGACGGGTTCGTACTTGGGTCACCTTTCCACCTCCCACTCCCCTGACCACTCCACGGTGGAAGCTCCCTTCCTTGAAGAGACTGGGGGGGATGGGACTTCGGAATGCTCATAACTGTAGCCAGTATAGTTGGAGACATTGATTGCTGTAGGATAGTGTAGACATGGGAATTCATGAGAGTAGTTATATAAGGTTAATAGGGTTTTATTGCTAAAGCAGTGCTGCTGGACTGTCTCATTGTCCTCTTTCCTCGTAAGAACCGGAGTGTCAGAACAGAATGAGACAGGTAGTGGTTGAGGTTACTCGAATAAAAACAGTTTCAAGCTTAACCCTTCCCTCAAGCCTCTACAAAGCTGCACCTCATAAGAGAAATGTAACCTTTCTGCTTAGATTGATGTACTCCTCATGACTGAATGAAGTATCCTGAAGACAATAAAATAATAAATATATTATTGTTAAATCTGATTGCACAGAAATCTGACTTCTGCAAGGGGAATATTTCGATGATAGATTGGGGAATAAGCTCAATGATAAGGTTGCTATGGAAGATAGAAAACAAAAAATTGTATAGAATGTTATGTGATGTAATGGGGATGTTTTGGGGGGTATAAAATTGTAAACCAACAACAATAGAGAGACTGCCTCATCAACATATTGACTCAGCTCAGTACTTCACCGATGCCACTCATCCCTCAAGACCCTGGAACCCGCCGAGGCTGGACCCCGGTATTATATTACTATAGCTTATATTAAGGTGTAAATATGCACCTTAAATATACAGATAGAGGGGCTTCACAAGTTTGTCATGGGAGATTTCACCTCTGCCAAGAGTTTAAAACAAAAAGAAAGTCCTCCCAAAGTTGACCTAGTTCCTTCCCTTTCTAGGCCTTTTAATGGCTATTGTTGTTCTTTTCCTTCTAGTCCTTGTTTATCTAACCTTTTGATTGACTTGGTGTCTGTAGGATCTACCAGTTTGAAATAACACTCATGATCGCTCAAGGAATATAGCCCGTTCCAGTGGAGGGTGGCCCTTGTGAGGGACTTCTGCACCTTGAGGGGAGGCTCAGTTCAGTGGTCCCTGTCCAGCAGGGAGAAGTTTTGATAGAAGAAAGCTTTAGCCCCTCAACTGTTAAGAATAAGGGTGTAGAACCCCTCGGTGGGTAATGAGACAGGCTGGGACAGCTTGTTGCAGTGAGTATACTTGGACAAAATTCACATCAAGCATCAAAATACAAAGAAATTATAAGGGGCTAAAAATAATTGCCTGCATGTACAGTTGGGGCAAATAATCAACAACAAGATACAAAAAGACCAAAACCCAAGGAGACTTCAGAGCAGCCAGGCACAAAAGCAGGTACTTGGTCATGATCCCTGCACACAGCACCACCAGGGGGGAACAAACCACCCAGGTCACCACTCTGGTCTGAACCCAGGACCCTCCCCCACCCTCATCTCGTATGTGGGACCGGCTCCCCCACCCTCTGGAGCCAGCAAGGGAACATGTTACTTGTTTTTGCTCCCTCATGGGTCCCAATAAAGCTTTTTTTCCCCCCCCGAATATGTATCTGGCCTTTTATCAACTTCTGTTGATCAAGTCCAAGAACCCTGGTCAGTAACACAGGAGGACTTTGGCTGAAGGTCAGGAATGCTGGTCGGAGATGGTGTTTCCAGTGGGCTTCCAGCAGAAACAGGGGTTGAACATATGCAGATTCCAGGTGGGGGTGCACTGTGTCAGGAACAAAGCAGGTGCGATGGTTGATATGAGTAGAGAGATGGGAAGGCCACCAGGTCCTGACTGCAGAGAGAATGATGCTGGTTCATAGCACAGGGCGATCCTAGAGGCAAACCACCTGGATGGGCGGCCAACCTAGATAAAAACTGCACAACTGAAAGGAATGAAACAAAGGAATTCCCTGGTGGTCCGCTGGTTAGGACTCCGGGCTTTTACTGACAGGTGCCCAGGTTTGGTCACTGGGTCAGGGAACTAAGATCCCAAAAGCCAGGCAGCCGACCAAAAATCAAGAAAACCCAAGAAACAAAAAGAAAATAAAACACAAGCTGGGTGATCAGGATGCTGAAAACAGCCATCCCAACAGCTTGTCTGGATACTTTGCACAGTTTCTAGAACTGAGCCAGCTATCAGAACCGAGGATCCACTACTGGAGGGAGATGCCAGGTTCCAGCCGGAGGGCCCTCTTATCACCATGGCAAGCACAGTGCAGCAGTCCTCTGGCCCTCCCCATCCTTGGAAGCCACATGACCATTGACTCAGGTGGGTGCACACTGGGAAGCAGAAGCCACCCCCACATTCATATGGACCCAGGGTGTGACTCACATCATGTCCAGGCATCTGAAGCATCATCACAACCCCGCTGTTATTAATGTATGCATGAGATGCAGGGTATTGACTACAAAACCATCCTGCGTCCTGCTTACAGGGGTATCACGGTGTGTGAAGACCCACACAGTGGTTATCTCACATTCTCTGGATTTGAACCAGTGATGGAACAGTCTCTGTGGTTAGGAATGGGGTGAAGGCTGCCATAGTTGAGAAGTACAGGTACATTCTCATATTGTCTTTCCTTTGCTACAAATAGAATGTTGCAAGACCACCTTTTTCTGGGTAAAATGACAGTTTAGTGACAATCATAGCCTGAAAGCATGCAGGGCTGTGATCCCTTCACACTATGGCTGCGTTGCCATAACAACACCTGGTCTCACCTGAAATTAACTATTCTCAAATCCCGAGTTAACCAATGCATTCTTCTTATGGAAATGTTTGTCTTAAGCTATGTTAGTGTACTATGCATTTACCCCAAACTCTATCTTTGATCCGGTTCCGCCAAACGGCTTAAAACCTACTTGACAAACCAGTATGTTATACTCAGACATTGTTCTCCTAATCTAGGTAAATGAAACTATCTGTAGGTAAACTGCCCTTCTATAAAATTCAAGTCAATCGTTTGCTGACCCAGGATGACTCATCTGGAGCCAAGATTATCCCAAAGTACATCTTATGTATGAAGGGCCCGGTGCCATTCTGAGTTTTGAGACATTCCTTTCTTTCATTAGCAAACTTCTAGTGACTGTATAACATCCAGCCAAAAACTAGCAAGGTGGTACTCTTTCTACCCTCTTCTGATGCCTATGTCAGAAGCTTTCTCTATCTCCTTTATACTTTAATAAAACTTTATTACACAAAAGCTCTGAGCAATCAAGCCTCGTCTCTGGCCCCGGACTGAATTCTTTTCCGGACTCCAAGATTCTCGGCGTCTTTGCTGTGATTTCGTCGACAATCTTTCATCTTGCGGGCTCGTCCGGGATCCTTCAGGACAAGGTAAGGATGCTTGGAGCTCTGGTTCTTTGTCCTAGCGAACACGTTTTCTGCTGTACGTTACTAACTCTACGGGTATGCTTGAGTGAATGAGTAAAACACCCTGCAGGAAGCAAGTGAAAAACACTGCTCTGCGGTTCCATGGTGACCTCATACAGCTTACGGCAGAAACCTGTCGGGGGGTTATACCAACCTGCCAACCCCAATCGACACCCAATGTCTCCTTCAGGGACTGATCAGAAATGGGCAAAGCATGTGAACCAAACTCTTCTTTCTCGGTCAAACTTTTTGGTCTCTTTGACCTTTTCATAATTCCTTGGAAATCAGAAGTACTAACCTATCTGTCGGATCATAGACTTTCAAGGGACTTGTAATCTATGTTGTTACTGTGTCCTATGACTTAGGTCCCAAACTTGGATTGGTAGTCAGGAAGCGCCTAGCCTCGCTAGGAATCAAAAGTTCAGAAGCTAAATGGAGCTCTAGCCCCAAGAGCATCTCCGAGGTTACAGGTTACTCAGAATGAAACTACAATGGTTTTTTTCCTTTGGTAGCACTGGCTCTTAGTGGACCAGAGAAGACTCTTATACTGGTGTGGTGAATATACTCAGGGCCGTGCACAGGCACTCAAGCGACGAATGTTTCCCCCAGCAGTCTTAGCCTGGGAGACATTCCAGAAGGTTACTTTGATTGCACCCTGGGTGGCATCAGAGGCAAGCAAAGTTTTAATGGTGAAGAGATGCCATCAGATCTACCCCTGGTGCATCTCCACCCCCTCTCGGTGGTAGAACTGGGAGGGACAAGGACGGTGCCTGCATTGGTAAGAGACAGATTAAGTCCAACCAGGAAGGAAACGCTTTGGTATAAAGTCTGTCTACACCCTCATCTAGAGCAGGGAGGGACGTCTCCAGTAGAAAGAGGGTGCTGGTCGCTTTTTTTCCTCTCTTAAAGATGGGAGCTAACAATTCCAGCCTCATTCCTTTGAACTGTACAGATTTGATCCCCAGGGCTTAAAGAAGACACACCTGGTCTTCCTAAGTGATCTTAAAAGATAAATTTCTCACACAGTCGGATCCAGATATCAGCAGTAAACTATTAAAACAGGTGTTTGGACCAAATCAGTCTTTAAATACTTAGTTACAACTGGCTCAAACAGTCTATTATGGTAGGGAATACAAGGAAAAGAAAGAAAGGCAGAAAAAGCCGAAAAGGCAGAAGCCTTCACAATGGCTATAAAAACCGTTCTTAAACTACCTGAGAAAAATGCCCAGAGAGACCCAGGCGAAAAGGGATGGGCTTGCTATTACTCTGGAAAAGAGAGACATCTCAAGCGAGATTGCCCTCAGGCATCCAAGCTGCCCCTAGCTCCTTGTCCAGTCTGCAAAGGACCACACTGGAAGAGACTGCCCCCAGAGGCATAGGTTTCAGGGGTCAGACTCTCAAGACAATCAGGACTGAAGGTGCCTGGGGATCCCCATACAAGCTCCCATCCTAATTACACCTGAGGAACCCCTAGTATTAATAACTGTGGGAGGCAAATCCTTCAATTTCCTTTTAGATACTGGGCAACTTACTCCGTGCTTACTGAAGCCCCTGGTCCACTTTCTTCCCAATCTGCTTCTGTAATGGGACTGTCTGGACAAGCCAAAAGGTTTTACTTCAGTGTGGCTGTCAGCTGTGACTGGGATTCGGTACTATTTTCACTCGAGTTTCTGATAGTGCCCGAATCGCCCTCACCCCTTTTGGGGAGGGATATACTGAGTAAGGTCCATGCCTCTGTTTTCATGAAATGGAGTCATCCCTTTCTCTCCCTTTAATTGAACAAAATGTAAATCCTGGAGTATGGATTGATGGAAAAATCTGTGGGTTGAACACAAAATGCTATTCCTGTAGTTATCAAGCTCAAAGACCTGCACTTATTTCCACATAAGAAGCAGTATCCACTGAAACCTGAGGGTTTAACCTGAAGGGTTAAAACCCTTCATTGAGAATTTAAACGAGCTGGGGTTAATAATTCCATGTAACAGTCCGTGTAATGCTCCTATTTTGAGTATAAAGAAATCAAATGGTAAATGGAGACTAGCTCAAGATTTATGAATAATAAATGAAGCTGTAGTTCCTTTATACCTGGTGGAGCCTAATCGTTATACTCTATTGTCTGAAGCCAAATATTTCTCAGTAATTGATTTGAAAGATGCTTTCTATGCAGTGCCTTTGGTGGAGGAAAGTCCATTTCTATTTGCCTTTGAAGACCCTATGCAGCCAGCTTCTCAGGTAACCTGGACAGTTTTGCCCCAGGAATTTTGTGACAGTCCTCACTTATTTGGACAGAGTTTGTCATGGGATCTACAAAACTTTAATAGTTCTGAAGCGGTGGTGTTACAATACGTAGATGATATCTTACTGTGTGCTGAGAATGAAGAAATGTGTTCGCGAGCCTCAGAAGATTTCTTAAACTTTCTGGCAGGCTGCGGTTATCAGGCATCAAGAGAAAAGGCTCAGCTTTGTCAACAATCTGTTAGCTGTCTGGGCCTAATCATATCAGAAGGGACTAGGGTCATCGGCCCTGAGAGAATTAAATCTATTCTAAATCATCCCCCACCTATGACTTTAAGACAACTGAGAGGATTTTTAGGAATCACAGGCTACTGTCGCATTTGGATTCCGGGTTATGGGGAACTTGCCCGGCCTCTACATAAACTTATAGCTGAAACTCAGCAGGCCCAAACTGACAAATTGCTTTGGTCTCCAGATACTCAAAAGGCTTTTAAGGTTCTTCAGACTTCTCTCCTGCAAGCTCCTGCTTTGAGCTTGCCCACAGGGTCAAAATTTAATGTTTGTCACTGAAAGAAAAGGTATGGCCTTGGGAGTTCTGACACAACCCCGAGGGCCTCACCAACAACCTGTTGCTTATCTAAGCAGAGAATTAGATGTAATTGCACGTGGGTGGCCCCACTGCCTAAGAGTAATCGGGGCAACGGCTTTATTAGCACCTGAAGCTTTAAAAATAATTAATGGACGAGATCTTACTGTATTGACTTCTCATGATATGAGTGGAATCTTAAATTCTAAGGTTACTATTTGGATGACAGACAGTAGGCTTCTTAAATAAGTCATTGTTGTTAGAAGGACCAGTAACTAAGCTTAAAGTTTGTGGAAATTTAAATCCTGCCACTTTCCTTCCTGAGAAGGAAAATGAAACACCTGATCACAATTGTTCCCAGTTTCTAACTTTAAACTATGCAGCTGAGGAAGATCTAATGGATACCCCATTAGACAATCCTGACATGGAAATATTTACAGATGGCAGTTTTTTTGTTCGGGATGGAAAGCGTAAAGCAGGTTACACAGTGGTGACTGCTGAACAGGTTTTAGAAGCAAAATCTCTCCCCTAGAGAACCAGTGCTCAGTTAGCGGAGCTTGTGGCTCTCACCCGAGCTCTAGAATTAAGCAGAGGGCAGCGGGTAAATATCTACACTGATTTCAAGTATGCTTATTTGACTTTACATGCTCATGCTGCAATATGGAAAGAAAGACAGTTTAAAGCAGCAACAGGAGAACCTATGAAGCATTTCAGAGAGATTGAGAGACTTTTAACTGCTATATATTGTCCTAAAGAAGTAGCTGTTATGTATTGCAAAGGACACAACAGGGATGGGAGTAAAGTAGCCGAAGGTAATCAGTTGGCTGACTGTCAAGCCAGAAAAGCGGCACTTTACGAAGCCCCTTCACTGCAGATGCCTTCGATCTGGACAGGTCCTGTGGAACAGGAAAAACCACAATATACTGAGGAAGAATTAGAAAAATATGAGAAAAGAGGAGCAAAGATTACTGATAAAGAATGGTTACAATCTGAAGATGGCCGATTAATAATTCCTGAAAATGCTCAGTGGAAAATTCTTAAGGGTTTACACCAGAGTTTTCATTTGGGTGCAGAGAGTACTTACCAGAGAGTACTTACCAGATGGCTTCTCGTTTGTTTGAAGGCAAAAATGTAATGAAAACTTTAAATATATTTATGGAAGCCCTTTCTTACGCACAGACATTGTTATAGACCCTGAAGCCTTGGAATTAACTAATTATGTTACCCAGCTCTCAGCTTTTCAGCAGACATTAACACCTGGAGCCCCGGGGTGACCCATTCCTGGGGAGGAGCCTGATTGGCCATCGGAGAAGGGAATGAGTCCCCAGAGTCCTCCCACTGGAGTCTCTCCTGGTAGCTCCACCTAGGTTCCCTACACCCTCTGTAGGACCGATTTTCCTCAAATTTTCAATTATCTGTCCCTCCTCTTTCTACTATCCACCCCCTTCTCTGGATTCCCATCTTCCTTGTGTTTTTTAGCGGCACTAACACCTGATAATGGGGCTTCCCAGGTGGCTCAGTGGTAAAGAATCCACCTGTCAATGTGGGAGATGTCTGTTCCATCCCTGGGTCGGGAAGATCCCCTGGAGGAGGAAATGGCAACCCACTCCAATATTCTTGCCTGAGGAAGTCCCATGGACAGAGGAGGCTAGTGAGCTACAGTCCACAGGATCACAGAGATATGACTTAGTGACTAAACAACAACTCCTGAGACAGGGGTTGGTGAGTCCTCAGCATATACAAATTCGGAGTTACCTGCATGATCTTCGTAGGTCCTAGATGAATATTTAGTCGCTATTCATTCCCTTAGGTAGTACTTTCATTTACAAATGTGTAAATTGAGGCATGGCAAGATAAAGAAACTAGCACAGTCAGAATTTTGTTCAGATTCCTGTTTCTGGAGGTATCTATAGTCCACGTCCATGAAACTGCTTCAGGTTCTAATTCCAACCTCCCCACCCCTCCACATCTGACCTCATGCCTGGGGATCTGGTATGAAGCTAGGGGTCAGAGGCATGCATGGGGTGAGTCTGGTTGCCCAGGTCCCTGGGACCCATGCTTCTCACATGGGGCTGACCTGGCCTATCTCTGATGGCAGCCTCTGACTTCTCCCAGTCCTTCCTCCCTGTGGTCTGAGTCTACCAGGGGCTTCCAGGTTGCCTCCTCCAGGCAGTTCAACCCAGGCTTCTGCCCCCAGGCTTTCTCATAACGGAGTCTCTCCCCACACAGGTCACCTGGCCCCACCAAGCTCTTGTCCCACCCAACCTTGAGTCCTGCCCACCCTTGTGGGTCTCTTGTCCTCCAACCAGCCTCCCATCACAGGTCCCTCCCACACAGAGACTCTAGTGAGTCAGTTGAGAACCTTCTCATGTCCTTTGCACCTGTTGATTCACAGAGTTTACTGCTCTCTGTGGATGGCAACTGGGAGACCCCAAGGTAGAGCATGGTGCTGGACTGGGTGTGAGTCAGGGCTTCAACCAGACAAACCTGTGTGTGGCAATGCAGTCACACAACTCATCAGGATCCCAGGGACCTACAACGATTGTCTTAGCCTGGGCTGGCGTCACATAGAGGTGGGGCAGAGCTGAGCAATCAGCTAGAGCCAAGCTTTGGCTCCTCCTTGTGTGTGTGTGTGTGTGTCTGTGGAGGGGGGGGGGGTGCGTGCTGGGGTGGGGGTGGGTTGCAGGGAGTCTCTGTTGGCTGTGAGCCCCAGCCAATGCTAGGCATGGTTTCCAAATGCTGGCCAGAGTACCAGACACTTTACAATCTGCTGACTCTGTGCTGGGACAAGGAACAAGCAATTCTATGTCCATGGTCTCTAAGAGTGGAGTCTCCACTTCCCCCAATGCTCCATATCATAAACCCTCTTGGTTTCCAAAACGGAAGTGGGGACGTGGGGCTGCTTCTCCCAGCACTGCACCAGGACTGGGGTGCCTGATATAGGGCCAAAACCTCCTGCTCCTTAGGCAGAATCCTCGAGTTTGTGATGACCCCTCTGTTTCAGGATACCTGGCCAAAGGGTCCCAACTAGATCCCTTCTTTTCTGCTCCTGCCCTTCTCAGTGTGGTTCTTTCTCTATGTTGGTTGTAGAGGGGATGTTCTGCCGGTTTCAGGTCATTTTCTTGGAAAGAGACCTGTTTTGTATGTGGTTGTAGTTTTGGTGTGTTCATGGGAGAATGGAGCTCAGGGTTTCCTACTTGGCCATCTTGATTTTGCCTTTGTGTGATCAATGACTTTTCATGTTAGTATTGTAATTGTTTTGAGGTGCCAGGAACCATGTGCACATTGCCATCCGATGTGTGTGTATGTCCTGACTGCTCCTGTCCATCGCTCTACTGAGACTCCAGAGTCCCTGAGACACTACACTATTGAAATTAGGCCAATTAATAACCTTACCTCTGTGTGTCCCATTGACAGGAATAATCACTCATCTCTCACTTTAAATCCAATGATAGAAATGATTAAGCTTTTGAAGAAGGCATGTCAAGGCCAAGATGGGCCAGAAACTAGGCCTCTTGCCCCAAATAGTTCACCAAGTTGTGAACGCAAAGGAAGTTCTTAAAGGAAATCAAAAGTGCTCCTCCAGTGAACACACAAATGAGAAGATAGCAAAACAGCCTTACTGCTGATATGGAGAATGTTCCCGTGGTCTGGACAAAAGATCACAGGATCCACAAGACTGCTTTAGGCCAAAGCCTAATCCAGACCAAGGCCCTAGCTCTCTTCAATTCTATGAAGGCTGAAAGAAGTGAGGAAGCTGCAGGAAAAAACAATTGAAAGCCAGCAGAGATTGATTCATGAGGTGTAAGGAAAGAAGCCATCTTCCTCACAGAAAGCAGAGGGGAACACTGAGGGTTGATGCAGAAGCTGCAGTAAGTTATCCAGAAGATCTAATAAAGATCTAAATTAGAGCTTTCAAGTGTAGAGAAAACAGTGTTCTATTGGAAGAAGATGCCCCCTAGGACTTGCAAAGGAGAAATCAGTGCCTGCCTTCTGATAGGCCAAAGGATAGGCTGACTCTCTTGTTAGGGGATTTGGCAGCTGGTGAGTTGAAGTTGAAGCCAAGCCTCACTTACCTTCTGAAAATCCTAGTGACTTTCAGAATTATGCTAAATCTACTCTGCCTGTGCTCTGCAAATGGAACAATAAAGTCTAGGTGACAGCATGTCTGTTTACAACACTGATTACCAAAAATATTAAATCCACTGTTGAGACCTACTGCTCACAAAAAAGGATTCCTTTCAATGGCTGCTCATTGAGAAAGCACCCAAGGGCCCTGGTGGAGAAGTACAATGAGGTTCATGTTGTTTTCACATGTGCTAACACAGCATCCGTTCTACAGCCCACACGTCAAGGAGTAGTCACTACGTCTAAGCCATGGTATTCAGGAAATAGTTTCTGTAAGGCTGTAGCTGCCACAAATAGTGATTCCTCTGAAGGAGCTGGGCAAGGTCAATTGAAAACTTTCTAGAGTGAATTCACGATTATAAGTTCCACCAAAACATTTGTGATTCATGAGAAGAGGTTGAAACAACAACATTAATAGGAATTTAGACGTTGATTTTAACCTTCTTAGATGACTTTGAGGGGTTCAAGAGTTCACTGGAAGAAGTAGCTACAATGTAGTGGAAACAGCAAGAGAGCTAGAATTAGAAGTGGAGCCTAATGTGAAGATGGGACTGATGGTTGCAATCTAATAATAAAATTGGAATAAATGAGAGTTGGCTCTAATGGATGAGCAAAAAAAGTAGTTTCTTGATATACCATCTACTCCTGGCAAAGACTCTGTGAAGATTGTTGAAATGACAACAAAGGATCTAGAATATTATAAATTTAGAATAAATTTAGTTGAAAAGGCAGCAGGCAAGTTTGAGAGGATTAAGTCCAATTTTGAAAGAAGTTCTAGTGTGGGTAAAATGCTGTCAAAGAGCATTGCATATTAAGAGAAATCTTCCGTGAAAGGAAGAGTCAAACGATGTGGCAAAGTTCATTGTTGTGTATTTTCAGAAATTGCACTATCCATCCCAACCTTCAGCAACTACCACCCTGACCAGTCAGCAGCCATAGACCTTGAGACAAGACCCTCCACCAGCACAAAGATGGTGACTCCCTGGAGGCTCAGACAATGTTCAACATATTTTATTTTAGAATGTTGTGTATTAAGGTCTGTACATTATTTATTTAGACATAAAGGTATTGCACACTTAACAGACTTCCATGTCAACATAACACAATATGCAGTGGAAATGAAAAATTTGTGTGAAATTCACAATATTATTGCCCTGGTCTGGAATCCAGGACAGTTATTTCCCTGGTCTGGAACCCAGCCTGCAATATCTCTGAGGTCAGCTTGTATCTACATGGCTTTTAGTCCATGTTTTCCAGCCTAGAATTAACATTGGGATGCCTGCATAGTAGAGTGAACATATGACCTACTATTAGGATATGGTGAAATATACATTTAAAAATCAGGGGATTTAAGGATCACTTCACAGCTGGACTGCATGTTACTTTAGGAGTGATCCATAAATTCTCTGTTTCCATAAGAAATAAAGCATTATCATTGGTTTTATTTAATCCCATCACATGGAGGAATGGTGAAATACCATTACTTTTCTCCTGGATTAGAAAACAGGCATGAAGTACTTAACTTTTTAGCAATATAGAGATGTCGATTTAAGGATCACTATAAAGGCTTCCTAGGTGGCGTTAGTGGTAAAGAATCGGCCTGCCAACGCAGGAGATACAGGAGACCTGAGTTTGATCCCTGGGTCAGGAAGATCCCCTGAAGATGGAAATAAGAACCCACTCCAGTATTCTTTCTTGCATGGAAAATTCCACGGGCAGAGGAGCCTGGTGGGCTGCAGCCCATGGGATCACAAAGACTCAAACATGACCCAGTACCCATAGGGTAATAAATTATGAAGGGAACCAGTCAATGTAAAATTTTGTTCTGTTGAAAATACACTGAAGTTGTTTCTCTGGACATAGAAAAAAATCCCTGAGTCCTGTAATAGCAGAAGTAGTTTTGGGACATTAGACTTTCCCTGGCATTGTGACCTTATTCTTAAAACTGATGATATTGCTGTAAAATACTTTTAAACTGAGCCTCCCTTCAAGGTGCAGAAGTCCCTCACAAGGGCCACCCTCCACTGGAACGGGCTACATTCCTTGAGCCACCATGAGTGTTATTTCCAACTGGTAGATCCTACAGACACCAAGTCAATCAAAAGGTTAGATAAACAAGGACTAGAAAGGAAAGAACAACAATAGCCATTAAAGGGCCTAGGAAGAGAAGGAACCAGGTCAACTTTGAGAGGACTTTCTCTTTTTTTCACACTCTTGGCAGAGGTGAAATCTCCCATGACAAACTTGTGAAGCCCCTCTATCTGTATATTTAAGGTGCATATTTACACCTCCATATAAGCTGTAGTAATATAAGGTGTCTATTTCCTTAATATTGATCTCAGAGAGAAAGCAGCGAGCAGTGCTAAAGAGGGATCTTAGTTTCCTGCCCAGGAATTGAACCTGGGTGGCTTGGTGTAAAATGAGGAAATCTAGACACTAAACACCAGGGGTGAGATGCAAAGTTCCCTTGGCTCTCGCCGTCTTTGAAAGTAAGAATGTTCCAAAGAGGCAAAAACTGTAAAAACAGGTACCAAAGCTATTACTGGAGACATACAGAGAAACAGTTTGCCTTAAGATGGAAGCAAAGCGGAAATATGCACTGAGAGGAGTGCAGGCGTCCTGACTGAGCAGCACAAAGAAGCTAGGCTGGGGAGTGAACACACGCATGCATGTCTCTGTCTTCCCTGGTGGTTCAGTTGGTAAAGAATCTGCCTGCAATGCAAGAGACTGGGGTTCGATCCCCAGGTCGGGAAGATCCCCTGGAGAACAAATGGCAAACCACTCCAGTGTTGTAGCCACGCACTCCAGGAAGCAAACTCACTCAGGAGGACAATGCAGATAGTGAAGTGCAGTTTATTACACCGGCAGGCCCAAGGCAGAGTCTCCTCTTAGCCAAGGACCCCGACCAGCATTTGTGAGGATCCTTTATACCCCTGTGTACATGTCCAAACCCACCACCCCAAATCACCCGAAACTTACATAAATAAAGGAAAGGTAAATACAATCACAATAATGCCATCATTCAAATATCATGTGTTTGAACAGTCAACAATCAACAAGCCTGAGGTTACATTCCAAGAAGGTTACTATCAGAAAGTTTATGACCTGTCCGGAGCCAGGGTTTATGACCTGTCCGGAGCCAGGGGTGATTAGTGCATGTTTTCTCTTAGGTGTTGAGTATCCTGGATATAATCTTCAAGATCCCCCTGTCCAGAGGGGGTTCTTATCCCTCCATTGTAATTTCCACAGGCACTAAGCACAGAGTTCAGAGTCCATTAGAGAGGTGCCCGAGCATGATCAGCATGAACACGCCTGAAATGGAGATCAGGCCCTATGAATTCCTTCTTCACCAGTACGCCCTTGCCTGAAGATTTCCATGAACAGAGGAGCTGGCAGCTTACAGTCCTTGGGATCCCAAAGAGTCGGACATGATGGTGCATCTAACCTTTCACTTTCACTTTCATACATGTATCTACTCTTCCCCAACTCCCCTCCCATCCCCACCCAGGCTGCCATGTAACATTGAGCAGAGTTCTATGTGCTATACGGTAGGTCCTCGTTGGTTATCCATTTTAAATAAATCAGTGTCTACATGTTGATCTCAGACTCCCTAACTATCCCTTCCCCCCATCCTTTCCCCCTGGCAACCATAAATTCATTCTCTAAGTCTGGGAGTCGCTGTTTTGTAAGTAACAGCACTTGTATCAGGACTTTTTGGATTCCGCCTATGAAGGATGTCAAAAGGTGTTTCTGCTTCTCTGTCTGACTGTGTCTTTCAATATGACAATCTCCAGGTCCATCCATGTTGCTACATATGGCATTATTTCATTCTTTTTGACGGCTGAGTAACTTTGCACTGTATATATGTCCCACATCTTTATCCACTCATCTGCCAGTGGACATTTAGGATGCTTCCAGGTCCTGGCTACTGTGAGCAGCGCTGCAATGAACACAGGGCGCATGTATACTCTCAGACCATGTTTCCTAGGAATCACCGGTTACATTTAATCCCATAAGATGGAGAAATGGTGAAACATTGTGACTTCTCTCATGAGAGAGAAACTTAATTCTTCAAGTTTTCTGGAGTACTGAGATTTTGATTTAAATAGCAGTAGCATAATAAATAGGCTTCCCCAGTGGCTCAGATGTAAAGAATCCACCTGTCAATGCAGGAGACACAGGAGACGCAGGTTCAATGCCTGAGTTGGAGAGGTCCCCTGGAGAAGGAAATAGCAACCCCTTCAGTGTTCTTCCCTGAGAATCCCATGGACAGAGAAGCCTGGTGGGCTACAGTCCACGGGGTGGCAAAGAGTTGGACATGAGTGAGCAACTAACACTTTCACTTTAAGCATAGTAAATTATTAAGAGAAACAGTTATGAATAAAACTTTGAGGTGGTTTCTCCAGACAAAGAAAGAATCCCTGAGTGCTGTGATAGCAGATGGTATTTTTCTTGCAGTATCATTATCTGATTATCCACAAAATAGAATACGATGAAAAATGTCCTGTTTGTGGAGATTTCTTCAAGTACTTGAATATTTCAGTGTAGAAATTCCATCACTTAGCACCAAGACATAGTGGCGAAATTGTTCATTTTTTTTTAAAGATGCTGAGTAGGATTTCGCCAAATGTGATAAAGGCCATGAAGTGATGCATCTACTGTGTCATCGTAACCAGAAAACAGACTCAGGATTCATGGGGTCTGATCTCCTGGATCTAAAGTGAAGAGCAGAAGAAAGGCAGACAGAGCACCTGTTGGGTTTCCTGGGAGCACTGTCTTCTGCAGAAAAGAAAGAGGCTTTGGTCCAGGGGGCTGAGGAACTCCTGTCACTATCCTGGGGCTGCCCCTCCCCAGCCCCGCCCTCACAGAGGGGCTCCTTTGTCCTCCACCTCCACCCCCACCCCAGGCCCAGCAGCTTCTTGTCACCTCCTCCTTCCTTCCTGCATCACAGAATCACCCCAGGTCCTGACACCCTCTGTTTAGGCTCAGGACTGGAGCCACTGAGGAATCAATCTGCTCCTTTTACTCAGATATGGATCCTTCCCGAGGGGGGCCTAAAGGACCAGAGAGCAGGTCCTCACGGGGGCGGGGGGGGGGGTGCCTTGCCTCCTAACAGCCTTGGGGGGCTGCAGGCAACCTCCTTCCATCACTCCCCTCCAGCCTCTGAGCCAGCAGCACACACAGCTCTCAGGACCAGGGTGCCTGCCCCCCATCTTGACCTCATCCCACCCAGCTGGGTGCCTCCACCCCAGCTCAGGCCCACCCATCCTATCACCTCTGCTCAAGGCAGGACTGGATCCCCAGGAGGCCACAGGCTGAGTCACAACTGCTGTTGCTCCAGGAGCACAGGCCTGGCCTCACCCCTTCCCACAGTCTCTCCTGTGGGGCTCCTGCCTTGACTGCTTGACCCAAGCCATGTCCTGTGAGAAGAGGCCTGTGGAGCTGGGTCTGCAAAGGCCTTCCCACCCCTTCCTCCTGGGATTAGAGCCCAGCCCCTCTCATCTGGGCCCCTGGGTGGGTCCCGTCCCTGCTGACACATCACGTGGAGCCCCCATACTGCTCTCAACCCCCATGAGGCCTGCCCTCGCCCCGAGTGCCTGCTGTTCTCACACCACCTACCCTGGGCCCTGCCAGCCAGCAGTCTGTGCTCAGTCAGGGGACTTGGCTAAACCCAACTTCAAGAGGCCCTCAGCCTTCCTGTGCCCCAGCCACTCCCCACTTCCTACTGTCATCTGACAGTGAGGAGCTATCAGAACTTGGGCCTGAGCTTGTCCACGTTCTGCTCTCAGATGATATGGAGTCTTATTCACCTGCTCATTTTCAGGATGAGGAGGTTCAGTGAGGGGCAGGGGTTGGCTGGATTCACCTTCCCCGTCCTCACACCAGGCCCTGTGCCCATGGCTTCCCTCTGAATTCTGCCCTCAGTACCTCTTCTTCTAAAGGATCCAGACTATTACGAAGCTCATTGTTATACCGGTGAGAACCACGGAAGGGATCCAGGTGATGTGACTGGTGGCTGGGGCCGTGGGCTGCACTGTAGAGGGTCCCATGGTTGCTGATGCTGCAAGCAGAGTAAGAGTGAAGCCCTTGTCTAGACTCCTAACTCTGCAGATGCCTCCGTGCCCCCCGACCCAGGTACCCATACTGTGCAGTTTGCACCCATCACATGGAGGCCCCAGTAATAGATCCTCAGGCGAGATGGGGGAGGGAGGAGCCCAGTCTTCAGGGGGCTCCGACAGCTAATGGGGGAGCAAGGTTTCCAACACAGCCCTTCAGTCCTGCTGTAACATCAGAGATGGTGACATGAGGATGGAGTCCTCAGGAGCTGACAGCAGAGGTGGTATCGACAGAGTTCCAGAAGTAGGATTGGTGACATTTAAAAGAAGATTCTGGAAAGAGGGAATAGTAAGAAGAAGATTGGGATCATAGAGATGCTCTCATGTTTAGGATCAGTGAGAATCCATGTTCACTCATACAAAGGCCTGTGCTGTGAGAAGAGACGTCAGGAGGTGAAAGAGGAACGAGGATGACAGAGCATCCCCAGGTCATTGTTCTTTCAGGAGCAACTCACCTCTGACAGATCATTTTCACACACACACACACCCAGAGGGGTGGGTCCATGTCACCCTGAGAGAACTATCACTTCCTCCTCCTCATCTCACTTACCCGTGGTCTTCAACATTTCCTCCCAGAGCACCGAGAAATTCTGATACCAGCACCGACAGTCTCCCATGGAGACCTTCTTGAAGAAGTCGGTCACAGCTCTGTCATTCTCCCACTTCTCTTTCATCTGCCTCCCTTTAGAACGAACCATTGTCCAGTATCCATTCTCCGAATCAAAGCGGAGGTACAGTTTTCCATTGAAGCTAAACTGCCAGGATCCATTCATGTGTCCGTTGTCTTCACGCCAGCATGTCATCCTGGCCTGCAGGGTCAGAGGGCCTGACCCCACTAAGGAAAAGAAAGAGCTCAGCCTTGGCTTGATAGATTCTTTGCCCCACCTGGGTCCACCTCCCCTGGGCCTAGCTAATCTGGCCCTGGTCTCTCCTACAACAGCTGTTCTTTCCACTGGACTACTAGGGAAAGACAATATCCATTACATTTTTTTTTTTTTATCCAAAAACAGTGGATGGATCTAAGCCCCAAGTCTACTCCTCCTGCATTTGGACTTTCTAACTCACCCTTGTCTGTGTATGTCTCTGGTGTAACCTCAGGCATTTGCTCCTTGAGCAAGTTTCCAATGTCTCTGAGTGTGTCAATCTGTGCTTTCCAGGCGTCCATACTTTTCATTTCCTCTCCCAATGGACTCATGTAATTGATCTTAGCTCCACCACAGTCAGAGAAGAGAAAGACCTTTTGATCAACTTCTCCTTGAACTTTACACCATGGCTGACCATGTCTGGACTGAGGATCGATGGTAAAATTATAGGAAAGAGAATGAGCGTCTGTAAAGGCAAAACACAGTGAGGGTGAGGTTGGGAAGAAAAAGACGGGGAGGGCCCTTCCCCCAGTTATGTGAGGGCAGAGTAAAGCTGCAGGGCTGGGCTGACAGAGCAATGACACCTCACAACACATACCATACAGCCAGTGCCCCTCCCCTCCTTGTGAAGAAGTCCCCTGCCTGGCAAAGATCACACATCCTGGTTGTGTCCTCTTGTCCACCAGGTCAGTTCCCAGCATCATAACCTTTGCAGAGACATTCCAGGCTACTTTGCAGGAAAGGAAAAGTCTAGATGACAGAGGACTGTCAGAATCTAACCCCGTGTCCTGTGAGAAATAGGAAGCCTGTGGGGATGCTCCTGAGGAAGCAGGATCACAGGGAGAGGGGCAAAGAGGTTCTGTGTTCAGGTGAGCACAGAACTCAAAGCTGGAGAAGGGAGAGTTCACAATCAGGGGTCACAGGACTTAGCAAGGCCCAGGAGATGCTGCTGATCTCCCACTAGGATGGGTCTTAGAAGCCTGCAGAAAGGCCTGGCGTACATGGCATGAAAGAGAAAGTCCAGAACTTCCGAGGCAGGTGGTAGAGGAGGGGATCAAAGGCTCAGAGAAGTGAATCTGCCAGGGCGGACACCATAAGAAAGGGCAGAAAAGTATCCAGGCCACCAGGCACCATGGGAAAGCCTGATGGACTCCATGGAGCCCGAGAAGAAAGCGTGGATGAGAGGCATCTCCAACAGCTCAAGGTTGACTTTTGTGGAAGGTCAAGGCTGGTGGTAGGAGACGGTGTTCCTGTGGGCTTCCAGCACTTACAGGGATGGAAAATGGGGGAAGGTCAGATTCCAAGTGGAGTGTTGTATGTCAGGAGCAAAGTTGGTACAATGGTCAACACAATTAGTGAAAGTCACTCAGTCGTGTCTGACTCTTTGTGACCCCATGGACTATATAGTCCATGGAATTCTCCAGGCCAGAATACTGCAGTGGGTTGCCTTTCCCTTCTCCAGGGGATCTTTTCAACCCAGGGATCAAACCCAGGTCTCCCACATTACAGGTGGATTCTTTACCAGCTGAGCCACAAGGGAAGCCCAAGAATACTGGAGTGGGTAGCCTATCCCTTTTCCAGCGGATCTTCCTGACCCAGGAATTGAACTGGGGTCTCCTGCATTGCAGGCGGACTCTTTATGAACTGGCTCCTAGTATGGTCCTGGGGCCTGCAGAGATGAGGCCTCTGGTCATGGAATGTCAGAGTTGCCCATCATGATCTGGGTTCATCAACCCCTAACCATTAGTTCAGACAGACCAGCCATCATAGGATAGAAGTGATTATGTGGTTGGCATAACCAGGGCCACAGGGAACAAATAAGATGTACCAGCAGGTGACCTAGGCCTGACACCAGAGTTAATACAGGGCCACTATCCCCTGCTCACATCTGTGGCTTCCTGCAGTGTCCCCTATGACTCCTTGAACCAAGGAAGCCAGTCTACAGTAGAAGGGGCACATTAGCTCACACCAGCCAGACCCACACTCCTATCACATTCCCACCACCAGAAGCTATAAGGCAGGACAGGGTAAGTTTCTGGTTCATAAACAGACAACTGAGGCAGCTCTTGGATGATTCTCTAGTGGATGGGTCACTCATTACAGGGTCAGAAACCATGACAGAAACCATGAACAAATCTGGTTCCTGCTGCTCCACAAATGTGGAAGCTTCTTTTGCACCCAAAGACAGATACCAAACGGCCTAAAGAGACAACAAGATTTACTTTCTTCTGTAGAAAAACTCTGTCAACTCCTGCCTTAATCAATAACCATTATAGGCTGCTGCTGTCCCAATTCCTAGAATGTGGAACCAAAGGGTAGAAGTGGGGATGCCCAGCCTCACCCTCAAGCCCTGTGTCACACTCTGGGAAACCCTGATCCCGTCCCTCCTACTTTAGGTCCTGGGGGCCAGGTCAGGGGGTTTTGCTGGGTGAGTTATCAGTCAAAGGGACAAGATGCCAGTTGAGAGAGGGCACGTTTAGATTCTCTTCAATAGACAGGAAGCTGTTGGAGGCCCTGGGCTTCTTGGGGCCATGGAAAAATGGGTAATAGATGGGCTTGTAACCAAAAGGGCTCTAGGGGGCCTTAGTGGGAAAGACCCGCCCCCCCCATGGTCTCTGCCTGCCTCTTGTTTGTAGAAAAGCTTTAGTCCGCCAGGTCTCCTGCAAGTCTCAAAACAGTGGTTTAACAGTTAAGGACTGGAACATGTGAAGATGGAGAAACAAAGAATACTCCTTAGGCTGGGAAACGGGTAACAATTTAGACTGTGACCAGCCACTTAGCAGTGTCATGAAATTACCGGTTCCCTGAAAGATAACAAAACTCTGATGAAAGTCTCAAGTCGTTTCTACAGGAAGCAGACCCCCAGCACATAAAAACTGCTGACTGCAAGCACACAGACCCCCAGACCGGTTGAAACCAGAAGCCTGGTGATGCTCAAAGGTTTGCCTTGTGCCAACCAACCTGACTGTGCATAAGACGCTGATGCACGCTGACCCCTTTTTTAACTTGGAAACTTGGAGACAGTCTGAGGGCATTAGGTCACTATTTTCCCAGGGCTCCTGAACAAACCAACTTTTCCTTTTCCACCACTTGTTAACTTCACCAGTGGGAGGATCTGGGTCATAACCAGCCTCAATTAGTAACAGCATGAGCTGTCTGGGAGGAACTTTGACTCCAGCAAGGTGCTGATCAGTGGCTGGGCATTGAGCACCTTCCTGGAGAGGCATATGTAGTTTTTTTTTTAATAAATGGAATCTTTTAATTTTTCAAGTGTTTTTAAAAATCCATTTTATACTTAAGCCAGCCTTGAAGATAAGCACAAAATATGTTTACTTTTTTTTTTTTTTTGACGCAACACAACTCAGGCACCCATTCTATGCATGGCACTATTCTAGTTGCAGTAAAAGGGATTCTTAGCCTTAAAAACATGATTGCACCTTCTTGAATTGTGTTGTCTCCTTTTCCAGAAAGTAAAAATAAATAAAATCACCATTATTTACTACTGACCGCCCCAAACCCACTTCTGGCTCTCAGAAATGCTAGGATCTGCCAAACTTAAGATGTTTCAGTGAATTCCGCTCCTACTTTCCCCAAAGTAAGCAGGCAGAGCTCCTCTTTAATAAAAGAGATTTAAAAAGACAATTTTTCATGAAAGAATAGTTTCTGTTTCTATTGTATTTTTTATTATCATATTGTATTTTTCTCTTTTTTTCCTTCTGGCTTTTAAGTTTTCTTCCTCCAACACTGCTTTTTCCTGTACAAGGCAACAGCATTTTTTCGTTTTTTCTTTTCCTAAGAGAAAGTATTTCATCTTATAGACAAATAATCCCCAAGACTAGTGATAAATATTAAAAAATAAAAAAGAAAGAAACTTAAGAGTTTCCCTGGTGGCTCAGCAAGTAATGAATCCACCTGCAATGCAGGAGACCTCAGTTCAATTCCTGGGTCAGAAACATCCCCTGGAAAAGGGAGAGGCTACCCACTCCAGTATTCTTGAACTTCCCTGGTGCCTTAGATGGTAAAGAATCCACCTGCAATGAGGGAGACCTGGGTTCGATCCCTGGGTTGGGAAGATCCTCTGGAGAAGGGAAAGGCTACCCACTCCAGTATCCAACCCTAGAGAATTCCATAGACTGCATAGTCAGGGGTCGCAAAGAGTCGGACACGACTGAGCAACTAAGCACGGCACATTCAAGGGTGAATCAACTACATTACCTTGAGGAAGTAAAAACTAAAAAGTATGTGGCACTAAGCTAGTCCAAGTATTTGTGTTGAAACAATTTTTAAAAACTATTTATTTTATAACAATTGTTTAAAATTTTCTTGGTCAAAAAATTTATACAAACATTTTCAGTTCTACCTAATGAAAGTGATTCCTAGACAACATTCCATATCATTAAGTCTATCTTAGAAAGTTTAGATGCTATGGCATTCCTAAGGTGGTGTTCTGGAAGGCAATGTGCTTCTGTGGTGCCGGGTGATGTATGTGACTGGCTGGCTCCAAGTGGGCCTCAGCGGGCACCTTCCTCCTGATGCTGGGGAACTGAGAAAGGAGAGTCAGACACACGCCCTCAGGGCTGCATGGAACTCTCTGAAACACTGGGCCAGCTGCTGGAACTGGGCTTCTCCTCTGAATTTAAAGCCCAGCACAAGCCACCACAGCAAATGGTTCATCAAGACAGTTGATGGGCTGCGCTATTTAGTAACCTTCTTTCATATCTCTAAAGAGTTGACACTGACTACATGGTCAAAACGCCACGTAGGGTATTTGACCCAGAGCCAAGAGCTCCTACACTATCACTCTGAAGGCCCATACATCACTAGCACTGGATAACTAAAAAAAATTATTTTTTTAATTATTATTATTTTTTTTTTTGGCTGTACTGGATCTTAGTTGTGGCACTTGGGATCTTTTTGCAGCATGAAGACTCTCAGTAGCAACATGCTGACTTCTGAATTGTGGCATGTAGGATCCAGTTCCTCGACCAAGAATCAAACTGGGCCCCTGCATTGGGAGTGTGGAGTCTTAGCCACTGGATCACCAGGGAAGTCCAGAGAACTCATTATTAACCAGACTTTCATGAGCCATCCATAGATCCCACGTTTTCATCCTCCCCCAGACAGTGAGAGTCCATGGGGAACAAGACTGGAGAGGGGCTATCTGTACGCTTAACCTGAGGTTGTCATCAATGGCAGAGCTCCTAGCAGCCAGGTCTTTGTGGAGGACTTCTCTTCTGAACAGGTAACTCATTCCACAGGCATTCTGAACAGCCTCGTGGACCAGGTCCCTTTGAGAAATTGCCTGTGGATTACTGGCCTCTACTAATTTGTGCTGCAGGCTCCCCTAGTGGCCCAGACAGTAAAGAATCTGCCTGCAATTCAGGAGACCCCAAGTTTGATCCCTGGGTCGGAAAGATCACCTGGAGAAGGGAATGGCCACCCACTCCCTTATTCTTGCCTGGAGAATTCCTTGGACAGAAGAGCTTGGCCCATGGAGTGGCAAGAGTCGGACACGACTGACTGACTAATACACACACAGACACACAATTTGCAACGCTGTGGAAACTATTTACGATTCTCCCAATTCAACTGTGAAAACTATTTACGATTCTCCCAATTCACATAAGGCAATATCACAAGGGGCTTTCTCTTTCTTCTATACATGGGAAATAGGAGGAAGAGTTCTGTGATGAAGATCTCACAGCTTACAACATTCAGGGAGCATCATTGTCACCTGAATTTCAGAAGCTTAATCTCTGTTTTTACAAATGATTGCTGTTCTTTATTTGGATCTTTTTCATCTACATAAATCCCATGGAAAATACACCCAAAACTACCTTCTTGGAGTACATCCTCTCCGTGGATGGAATTATCCTCTCCTTGGATATTTCGATATCCTTCACCTTGGCTCTGGCCTCTAAGAGTGGTGCTTCTCAAGACACTCCTCTACCCACCCACAAGGTAAGATAACGGGAGGGAAGTACCATTGTCGGGTATGTGCCTCTCAGATACGGAGTCATCTGGGCCATGGCTGAGACAACCCTTGGGAACTACTGTACACTGATGCTGTTTTCCAGTTCAATTCTTGTCATACTATGAAGTTGCAAAACAGCTAATATTACTACAAGAAATATAACTGCACAGCAAACCCCTAACTGATATAAAACACATGGGTAAAAGTAGCTGGAGCTGCATGAACAGGATCATAAATAGTTCTGCTAGTGGCTTTGTCCAATACCGAAGTTTTTACTTCAACTTTTTTGTAGCACATTTTCCTTCCTTTCAAATTTTTGAAGAAGGGAAGTTTTTGAGGAATTTACTGTCAAGTTGAACTGCATTTAGGATCATAACCTCATCATCTACTTTGCAGAAAAGGAAAGCTAGAGCGAAATCACTGATACAGTGCGTGGAAATCCCCCCACCTCGTGCCCCTCGCACCCCCCACCACCAGCAAGCAGAAATGCTGACCTGGGGTAGGTCCATGAAATTGTCTACTTGGAAACCTGCTTATATTCAACTTGGACTCTGCAGGCCAAGTGAAAGGGAGGACATCTGTTTCGCTGGGTACTAACAGGTTAAAGGCTAGACGTAGTGCCCAACAGGGTCACTTCTCTAATAAAAAAAAGTTCTGCATCTAGACCAATGAGCCAGCGCACCAGGTCCCTGCTCAGGACGAGGCTCGCACCTGCGCCCCGGGGCCGGGGGTGGAGTCAGCAGCTGCCGCTCGGACCAGAGCACTTCAAGCGCGTTCCAGCAGGGAGTGCGCCGCCGCCGCCTCCTGGGCACCCGGGTCCGCTCGGCGTTTATAACTTACTGCCAGGAAAGAGCGCTGGTCCTTCAAGGTCCGGGAGATGTAGGGACCAGAAGGGTCTCTGTTGCACAGGTCGGGGCGGGAGGGTGTGCTTTTCCGGGCGGATCTGGGTCCCTTCTCCGAGGGGAAGGCTGACTGGTCCCAACCCACCCTGCTCCAGGGTTCCCACTTCCCAGAGGCGGGCTGGACCCTTGGGGGGTTTCAACCCCATTTCCTGCCGCGTCCTGGCCCCTCTTCTCCCAGCTTCACTTCCCAAACTCCCGGCATTACTACTTAACCCAAGGCACCCCTGTTCTGGCCCCGGAGAGCCGGCAAGAAGCCGGGAAGAGCCTCCGAGGAGCAAAGGGGCCGACGGAAGGGAAAGAGAAGAGGGTGGCAGCGACATCCTGCAAGAAGTTTCGCGAACCCCCATGGACACCACCCCCATTCCCTTTCCCGGTCATAACCCATCCAACCTCTTCGCGTTGCCCCGCCACGCCACGCGCAGGTTCATCCCCGAACTCACCGCTGGACGTCCACCTGTAAAAGACAATCAGAAGCAAAAGGCGGACGCCAAGACGGATCTTGGAGCCACCCATCTCTCTCTTTGCCACCTGGATCCCAATTTTGCAGGAGTGCTAGGCTGCGGAGTCAGAACCCACAGCCCGCAGCTGGGGTCTGGACCTCCGCCTCTGCGCAGACTTCGAGGGCGGGCCCTCAGCCCACAGGCTCCTCTCTAGGTTTCCGCTAGAAGGCTCCGCGCCAGGGCGGGGCTCTCTTGCCAGCACAGACTGACCCGCCAGCCTTCCCTTAAACGGGCAAACCGGCCTCTTTACACTGGGCGCCATCGTGCGGTGGTTACAGAAGGCCGAAACACATGAAAAGATGCTCAACATCACTTGCCATCACAGTCGCTCAGTCGTGTCCGACTCTTTGCGACCCCATGAATTGCAGCACACCAGGCCTCCCTGTCCATCACCAACTCCCGGAGTCCACCCAAACCCATGTCCATCAAGTTGGTGATGCCATTCAGCCACCTCATCCTCTTTCATCCCCTTCTCCTGCCCCCAATCCTTCCAAGCATTAGGGTCTTTTTCAATGAGTCAGCTCTTCGCATGAGGTGGCCAGAGTACTGGAGCTTCAGCTCCAGTCCTTCCAATGAACACCCAGGACTGATCTCCTTTAGGATGGACTGGTTGGATCTCCTTGCAGTCCAAGGGACTCTCAAGAGTCTTCTCCAACACCACAGTTCAAAAGCATCAATTCTTCAGCACTCAGCTTTCTTCACCGTCCAACTCTCACATCCATACATGACCACTGGAAAAACCATAGCCTTGTCTAGATGGACCTTTGTTGACAAAGTAATGTCTCTGCTTTTTAATATATTGTCTAGGCTGGTCATAACTTTCCTTCCAAGGAGTAAGCATCTTTTAATTTCATGGCTGCAGTCACCATCTGCAGTGATTTTGGAGCCCAAAAAAATAAAGTCTGACATTGTTTCCACTGTTTCTCCATCTATTTCCCATCAAGTGATGGAACCAGATGCCATGATCTTAGTTTTCTGAATGTTGAGCTTTAAGCCAACGTTTTCACTCTCCTCTTTCAGTCTCATCAAGAAGCTTTTTAGTTCCTCTTCACTTTCTGCCATAAGGGTGGTGTCATCTGCATATCTGAGGTTATTGAGATTTCTCTCGGCAATCTTAATTCCAGATTGTGCTTCTTCCAGCCCAGCGTTTCTCATGATGTACTCTGTATATGAGTTAAATAAGTAGGGTGACAATATACAGCCTTGACGTACTCCTTTTCCTATTTGGAACCAGTCTGTTGTTCCATGTCCAGTTCTAACTGTTGCTTCCTGACCTGCATACAGATTTCTCAAGAGGCAGGTCAGGCAGTCTGGTATTCCCATCTCTTGAAGAATTTTCCACAGTTTGTTGTGATCCATACAGTCAAAGGCTTTGGCGTAATCAATAAAGCAGAAGTAGATGTATTTCTGGAACTCTCTTGCATTTTCATGGATCCTTCTTCTTATCTTGTTCCTTATCAGATCGGGGCACTCAGACCAGTTGTCCGAGTTGGGAGGAAACAAGGGACGAAAGAAAATCCCTGGTCAGGCAGCTGGGTCAGGTCAGACAGTGGACAAGTGGGATCGGTCGTAGTGAAGAAATCCCACCAGAGTCTCCATCTGTTACAGAAAGGGGGACTCCTGGCAGGGCCTGAGAGTGGGCTTTTGTCTAACACTGGGAAATGAATTGTTCCATGCTGACAAAGCAAGAGGCTTTTTTGGGAAAGGGCTACAGAGCGGAGAGCAGCAGGGTAAGGGAACCCAGGAGAATGCTCTGCCACATGGCTTGTAGTCTCAGGTTCTTTCGTGATGGAATTAGTTTCTGGGTCATCTCTGGCCAATCATTCTGCCTCACGGTCCTTCCTGGTGTCAGAAATGTGTTCTGGTGAGCTTTATTGATATTTCTGAGAGTTTATTTGTATAGTGCTTACTTTCCCTTAACCCAATTAAATCCAGCTCAGGTACAAATTCATTACCATGGAAAGACAGAACCAGGGATCTCCTTGTTTTACTGCTTCGGTTTTAAAAATGCTATTTATATTGCTGGAGAGGATGTGGAGAAAAGGGAACCCTCTTACACTGTTGGTGGGAATGCAAACTAGTACAGCCACTATGGAAAACAGTGTGGAGGTTCCTTAAAAAGCTGCAAATAGACCTGCCATATGACCCGGCAATCCCACTGCTGGGCATATACACCGAGGAAACCAGAACTGAAAGAGCCACGTGCACCCCAATGTTCATCGCTGCATTGTTTACAATAGCCAGGACATGGAAGCAACCTAGATGCCCATCAACTGACGAATGGATAAGAAAGCTGTGGTATATATACACAATGGAATATTACTCAGCATTAAAAAAAAATTCATTTGAAGCAATTCTACTCAGATGGACGAAACTGGAGCCCATTATCCAGAGTGAAGTAAGCCAGAAGCAAAAACAACAATACAGTATATTAACACATATATATGGAATTTAGAAAGACAGTAATGAGAACCCAACATGGGAGACAACAAAAGGAACGCAGATGTATAGAATAGACTTGTGGACTTTGTGGATGAGGGTAAGGGTGGGATGAGATGGGAGAAGGGCATTGAAGCATGTTAATTGTCATGTGTCTAATCAATCGCCAGCCCAGGATTGATGCTCGGGACTGGTGCAGCGAGATTTCCCGGGGGGGAGGGAGGAGGGAGGGGGGACCCGGAGGGGAAGCATATGTAAACCCATGGTGATATCATAACAATGTATGGCTAAAACAATAATTAAAAAAATAAAATAAAATAAAATAGAAAAAAAAATAAAAAAAAATAAAAATGCTATTTATTCCCCTCACTCTGGGGGATCACAGATGGATCAGATGGTTGCTGAGAACCCAGGCAAAAGACTTTCATTTTTGGAGGGGAGAAATGCAAGCTCCCTTTTTTGTTTGTTTTGTTTTTAAAGTCTTCCAAAATGATTGTGAACAATGACTGCAGCCCTGAAATTAAAAGATGCTTGCTCCTTGGAAGAAAAGCTATGACAAATCTAGACAGCATATTAAAACATCACTTTCCCAACAAAGGTACTTGGAGTCTAAGCTATTTTTTCAGCAGTCATGTATGGATGTGAGAGTTGAATCATCGAGAAGGCTGAGCACTGAAAAATTGATGCTTTTGAGCTGTAGTGTTGGAGAATACTCCTGAGAGCCCCTTGGACAGCAAGGAAATCAAAGCAGTCAATCCTAAAGGAAATCAGTCCTGAATATTCATTGGAAGGACTGATACTGAAGGTGAAGCTTCAATACTTTGGCCATCTGAGGTGAAGAGCCAACTCATTGGAAAAAACCTGGGAAAGATGCTGGGAAAGATTGGATGGCATCACTGACTCAATGGACATGAGTGTGAGCAAGCTCCAGGAGATGGGGAAGGACGAGGAAGCCTGGTTTGCTGCAGTCCATGGGGTCGCAAAGAGTCAGACATGACTGAGTGACTGAACAACAAGTAGCCCACACCCACAATTGTAGCAGAGATTTGCAAGAGCAGTTGGACAGACAAAAGTACATAAAACAAAGATGATTTTAAATTCACTGACTGAGAGACCCTAACAATGACAGAAAATTAACAAACAGGAAACAAAGAGAGGGTCTTACTGGGAAGTGGCCTCCTCTGGGCTCTTTGTCCAGCCCAGCCCAACTCTTTTCTCAACTGGCCCCTCTGCAAGGGGGCCAGTGGGAACCTCAAGCCTGAGGTGGGAACACAAAACAAGCAAGCGGTGGTGAAAAAGGTGACCCAGCAGGGAGTCTCCTGGATGTAAAAGGACAGGAGTGTAGGTATGAGGACCAAGGGAGAGCAAAGGGGAAGAGGGACAGAACAGACTGAGAAACCAAAAGGGACCCATTGCCTTTTCAACCCTCGCACCCTGCAGGTGTCTGTTTATTCAGGCACCAACCTACAGGCTTCCAGAAAGGGCCAGTGAAGGAGGGAGCACCCTGTCCACTGCCCACTGGGGTGATCAAGGCCAGAAACCAGCCCCTTGTACATCGGCTGTGGGACTGCAGCCCAGAGGTGGGATTCTCACCCACATGTAAAGCAGCATCTAGAAATCTGCCACCTCAGTGGGTTCCCAACGGGACTTTTCTTGGCAACAGGAAATAGAAGTGAGAAATATTGGTATGACCAGACTTGCGGCCACTACATAATAAGAGGTTTGAACCTCTATCATTCTCATACATCTCCTAGGAGGCAGAACCTGCTGGATCAAGACCTGCAGGGTATGAGGTGGGTCTCTCCCACCAGCTTGTCACCCATCAAGGTGAGCGATTGACAGCCAGAGGGAGTTTTGTCTCCTTAGTTGAGAGGAGTGATGCTGTCCTTGCCAAGGTCCACTCTCTCAGAAGGATAGGACAGAGAGAGAAGAGGACAGAGAGAGGAGAGCAGGGAGAGAAAATAGAGGAGGGAAAGAGACAAAGGGTGAGGGGGAGCGCGATGCCTGAATGAGGGCCTCGAAGCCCCCAGGGGCCAGGAAGGCAGACCAACTGAACATGGTGACACTGAGCCGAGGTTTTTGAGTCCGCTTGTGACTGCAGGGAAGTTGCACCCCGACATCACAGAGATGCCCAGATACTCTCCCAGAAAGGGGACAGTAGCTCTTCATGGTTGCCACAGAGTATGTTAGCGACCAGGCTTCTCAGCCTCTTTAATCAGTAGAAGTGGATAAGGAGCAAGATGAGAAGTTCAGGCAGGGATTCACTGGGACACGCGCTGCAGTGTGAGGGAGCAAGCACAAGCAACAGCTTCCCTTGCTCACTCCCTTGCTCATTCCCTCAGGTCAGGGGCAGTGGGGGGAGGCAGACTGGTCCCTTATGTGGGGTGAGGTTAGGGGCGGGTCAAGGGCTTGGACCTGAGAGATGGCTTAGGTGGTCTGCGCTGGCAGATTCACTTCTCTGAGCCTTTGATCCCGTCCTCTACCACCTGCCTCGGAAGTTCTGGATCGTCTCTTTCATGCCACGTGGGCCAGGCCTTTCTCCAGGCTTCCGAGACCCATCTGGGGGGAGATCAGCAGCATCTCCCAGCCTCGCTAAGTCCTGTGACCCCTAATTGTGAGCTCTCCATGCTCCAGCTTTGGATTCTGTGCTCATCCTCCCCCACTGGGATCCTGCTTCCTCAGGAGCAGCCCCCCAAGGCTCCCGATCTCTCCTCAGACACTCAGAGACGTTCTCACAGTCCTCTATGCTTAGGCCTCTCCTTCTGAGCTGACCTGGCCCATCTCTGGAAAAACTTGTGTCGGTTCATGCTCGGTGTGGAGCGTTTGAACAGAGAGGAGATAGGCACACTCAGGGCCCTGAGGGTTTTGCCTGATCAAGGCTTCCTCCTCTTCCTCAGCCGGCACCTGAGGTGTCTTTGAGGGCTGGGCGGGCCCGCAGGGGTCCTGCGCTGTCAGCCCAGCCCGGAAGCCTTACACTTCTCTCCTAACTGGGGGAGGCAGCCAATGGTGTTTCTCTCCTAACCTCACCCTCGCTGTGTTTTTGCCTTCACAGTGCTCACTCTTTCCTATAATTTCACCATTCATCCTCAGCCCAGACCTGGACAGCCATGGTGGGAGGTTCAAGGCCAGGTGGACAGAGAGGTTTTTCTCTCCTATGATTGTGGTCATGCTAACATCACATTCATGTGTCCCCTGGGAGAAGTAAACAAACCATGAATATCTCTAAATCACAGACCAAAACACTCAGAGACATTGGGTACTCGCTCAAGAAGCCATCGCCTGACGTTACACTGGGGAAACACAGCCAGTGGTGAGTTAGAAAGTCCAAATGCAGGAGGAGTAGATTGGGGGCTTAGCTAGATTCACTGTATTTGGATAAAAATAAAATAAAGTTGGATATCGCCCTTCTGTTGTAATCCAGTGGAAGGAGCAGGCCTTGGAGAGCACGGGGCCAGATTAGCTGAGCCCAGGGGAGGTGGACCCCGGTGGGGCAACAATTCCGTCAAGCCCAGAGGCTGAACTCTTTCTTTCCTGTGGTTGGGTCAGACCCTCTGACTCCGCAGGCAGGAGGACGTGTTGGCGTGAAGACGATGAGCACATGGGTGGATCCTGGCAGACTGACTTCCATGGACAAATGTGCCCCCTCTTTGATTCAGAGAATGGACACTGGACGGTGGTTCGTCCTGGAGACAGGCTAGTAACAGAGACTCTGGACACTGACAGAGACAGGACTGACGTCCTCCCAAGGATTTCTGAGGGAGACTAAGTTCCACATTGAGCAAGTTTTGGTGACCTGGAAGA
>SRVM01041153.1:0-19330 GCA_007570785.1 Antilocapra americana
TTTATCATCATCAGAGAGCGGTGAAGTCATGGGAAGGATGACATGATGGTTCGGCTCAGACCAGCGCTTGGGCAGGGCGAATCCTGCAGCTTCTCTGTAGCGGGACCCGCTAGTGCGTTTCCCAGCAGAGTCACCTTGCCACCTTCTAGTTCTTGTTCCAGCTAAGAATGCACAATTATTTTTTAAACCCCAGTTCTTCATGTTGGCCTATTGATTTGTATGCACAACAGACAGCAGCTGTCTGGAGAAAGGTGTGCTTGTTCAAGATGAGACGGGACGAGCCCACCCAGGACGAGGGAGAGTAGGGAGCCCAGTCTCCCTCGGAGCTGCCATCAGCTCCTCAAAAGCTGTGTCTCATCAGCAGAGTGTCGGCAGCTTAGGACCTCAAGGCTTACAGTATCTAGAAATGTCTAAGATCCAAAAGAGTGAGGCCAGAGGGAACGGAATTCCAGCAACCATGTCAGATGGTGCACTTGGTGACAAATCGTACCTCTGCAGGGAGCGCTCAGACATGCAAGTACATGGTTACTCCCACTCTACAAACAGCAAATAAAATCGTTTACGGAGCCTCCGCAGGACGTGCGGAGTCAGCCCTATCTACAGGCAAATGCACACGTACATCACTCAGCCAAATGGAAGTTTAAATGTACCCTCGTTCCTGCTCCTGTCCATCAGTAGAACACTGAAGTGGTGAGACTGTATGCCTTCAAACCAACAGTAAGGGTGATCGCACTCTACTGTTGGAACAGAAATCACAAGTACACTGTGACAGGTCGAGCTCTGGTCCAACCGCCGCGTCCGTCTGCATGCGCGCTCTGCCAGCAGCCTTTGCAGCTCCTTACGTTAGAGGCAGGGGCTCTTTCTCCACACTGGTGCTGGGCTTGGCCAGCGCCTCCTACTGGCCAGCAGGACTGCAGCAGAGATGACGATACCAGGGGCTTGATGTGGGGCTTGTCCTCCAGGCTTCAGTCATCGCCAGGGGAAGTGCTGACCCAGCCAGCTCCCAGCAGGTCGAGAGGCAGCTGGAGCAGAGCTGGACCCACCTGTAACTCAGAGCCCCCTGAACAGCCGAGGTCTACTGACTTTCGGTCAGTAATATGCTACAGGAAGTGAACATTTCGGTTCCAAACACCAATTGCCAACTGATAAAAAGGCATGTAAGTTATCGGTGGTTCTCCATAATTGGCCCAGTTACTGAAGATTGTTTTCTTCTCTGTCTTTGTTTTCTAAATTTGCTGCAATTATGTCAATAAATAAGATGCTACTGTGACTTTAAGTGACTTGGAACTGAGACGGTCCCTGAAAACCAGTAGAGATTTTCCTTGTACTGTTCCCAAGGGCCCTGCTGTATTCCAGAACACAATCTTTGAACACATGTGCAACTCCAGATGTTTTTACTGTTTCCATAGCTATACTATTTTCTCAGATTCAATAGCCATGGTCGTAAATTAGGTTCATTGATTTAAGTGCAAAACATGTACCCACTCTTTAACTGTGATTTCAAGAGGTATTTCTAGTGCTCACTCAGGAGGCAGAGGAACAGGTGGAGGTAGTCTTTCAGAGAGAGACTAGAACCCTAATAAAGATTTTCAAAAACACCTCAGGCTTACACTCAACATCTTATATAACTTATTGCCTGCCTCTCTAAACACCAACAACAGTTAAATGCAATTTCTAAGAACTACATATATAATTGCAATAAAAATATGAACTATCTAGGAACAAATCTAACAAATTATGTGTAAAATTCTTATGGAGAAAATGATATGATTTAATCAAAATTCATTGAAAGGACCCCAAAATGCACTATGTTCATGGATAGGAAGGCAAAATCATTAAATTTTCCATAAAAATAAATTATAAATTTAATTCAATACCAATCACAATCCTAAGAGGGTTTTTTCTTTTTGGTGGTCTTTAGTAAATCAGTTCTAAAATGTATATGAAGGTAACAGAAGACCCAGTGTAGTCAGGACAAGCGCCTCCTAAGGCTAAAAATGTCACCCTATGAAACAGCATTTCTCAAAACTGTAGAGAATCACTCAATGTGTACATTTCCTAGTCTTAAAAAGTCAGCATCAAATACTTTGATCCAAATACTATCAGCAAATTAATCCCACTCCCACCATGATTAGACACAGGAAACCCCGTGTGTTATGTCCTTCACTCTGTTGCATTTACCTACAGGGTAGCTGGGGCTCAGAGGACAGCTATCATTAGAAGTATGAAGGACCATCATATGGAAGAACCCCCCCACACAGAATCCTGGAGCGAGGAAGGACTTTCTAATATCAGACTTCACAACAGTTGAGGTGCATCCTGTGCATAAGAAGGCTGCCTGCCACAGACAACCTCTCATCCCCTCTCCATCCACTCACTAAACAACCCATTCAGCAACTGTTCACTGAACACCTACCGCACTGTTGTAGGCCACAGAGATTCGCTACAGAACAGAAGAGGGGTGATCTCCACACATGCGACTCAGTCTAGACAGCAGTATGAGCACAGACAACTAGTCATATTTTATCATTTGGTGCAAATGTAGTTACATACGCACATGCTTATATATGCACATGCACAGAGCTCTGTATATTATTTTACATTTATGCATGTTGTTCGCTGTTCAGCCTCTAGGTCATGTCTGGCTCTTTGTGACCCCATGAACCACAGCATTCAGCTCTGGCTTCCCTGTCCTTCACCAGCTCCTGGAGCTTGCTCAAACTCATGTCCATTGAGTCAGTGATGCCACCCAACCATCTCATCCTTTGCTGCCCTCTTCTCCTCTTGCCCTCAATCTTTCCCAGACTTATGTAATTTATAATGTGAAATGTGCTACATAGTTTAATTATATATATACTTAAATAATCAGAGGTGTAATTTCAGAATGTGCATCGGCAGTGTATGTGTTCAGAGAAGGGCCTGGGATGGTTTTCTAAGTGCACTTTGGCCAGCGTTCTCACCATGTCCACACCTGTGTGTGGGCACGTCGGAAGTCCTTCGACAGAAGCCAGCTCACTAGGAAACAGGTGCAGAGGGACTCCACAAGCAAGAAATGAAGACTCAGGGGCCCTGGCTCCCCCAGAGTCACACTTGGCTGCTGGTGAGCACCTAAATCCACCCTCCAGGATGCCTCAGCCCCTGGGCATGGAGGCGGGAGAAAGCAGAGATGATGGGAGGACAGGTTCAGCAAGTGGAAAGTTAACGCTCATAAAAAAGCAATTTTGGAAAATTCCCTGGCAGTCCAGTGGTTAGGACTTGGCACTTTCACTGCAGTCACCTGGGATCAGTCCCTGGCCGAGAAATTCAGATCCCTTAAGTCACGTGGCACAGACAAAAACAAACAAGGCAGTTTTTCCTCATCAAGGGAGATAGCGCCCTTATACAATTTGAGATTTTATAAAATGTAGCATTCATCTGTTATTTGTATGCTTAAATGAAATAATGAAATAAAGATAGTACTGTTGGGGGCGAATCTTCTGTTTGCACACACACATGGATCAGAGGAGCCTGGCGGGCTACAGTCTGTGGGGTCACAAGAGTCAGATACAACAGAAGCGACTTAGAACACACACACACGTAAAATAAATGGACATATGCTCAGATACTCAGTCGTGTCTGACCCTTTGCCACCCGTGGACTGTAGCCCACCAGGCTCCTCTGTCCATGGGATTCTCCAGCCAAGAATACTGGAGCGGGCTGCCATTTCTTTCTTCAGGGGATCTTCCCAACCCAGGGATTGAACCTGGGTCTCAGCCATTGCAGGCAGATTCTTTACCAACTGAGCCACGAGAAAAAATAATACTCATAAATCATCATAAATATTTACAAATAATACATACAGAATTTATTTTTCAGTTCAGAGTTTCCTAGAATAACAATGGATTCTCTAGTGAATATGAAAATGCTAGCTTACTAGAATTTTTTTTTACTAATTATTTACAAATCATAATCCATCATGTATTTCAAATTTTAATTTATAATTCTGTATTTACCTTAATGCTTATTTCAATACCAGAGAAGAATTTTCAAATTAGAAAAAGTCCCTAAAAATATTAAAGGCCCTTCAAGGCTTTTCTTTTGACTGGTTTGAATGTGACTTTCAGGTTGAAAAATACTTGCTTCCTGGACTGCCTACCATTTATGGTCCCAGGAAAATGTCAATCAGACTGGATCTTGCTTTGGATTTGAAGTTTTTGGCCTGGGAATGGAAGATCTTAAGGCTGAAAGACATACTGTTTAACAAAGGTACACAGAAGTACACAATTGAACACTGCAATGATCCCCAGGTCGGTAGGTGCCAAATATGCTACTGGAGATCAGTGGAGAAATAGTTCCAGAAAGAATGAAGGGATGGTGCCAAAGCAAACACAACACCCAGTTGTGGATGCGACTGGTGATAGAAGCAAGGTCTGATGCTGTAAAGAGTAATATTGCATAGGAAGCTGGAATGTTAGGTCCATGAATCAAGGCAAACTGGAAGTGGTCAAACAGGAGATGACAAGAGTGAACATTGACATTCTAGGAATCAGCGAACTAAGATGGACTGGAATGGGAGAATTTAACTTAGATGACCAATATATCTACTACTGTGGGCAGGAATCCCTTAGAAGAAATGGAGTAGTCACCATAGTCAACAAAAGAGTCCGAAATGCAGTACTTGGATACAATCTCAAAAACGACAGAATGATCTCTGTTCCTTTCCAAGGCAAGCCTTTAAATATCACGGTAATCTAAGCCTATACCCCAACCAGTAACACTGAAGAAGCTGAAGTTGAATGGTTCTGTGAAGACCTACAAGACCTTCTAGAACTAACACCCAAAAAAGATGTCCTTTTCATTATATAGGACTGGAATGCATAAGTAGGAAATCAAGAAACACCTGGAGTAACAGGCAAATGTGGCCTTCGAGTAAAGAATGAAGCAGGGCAAAGTAATAGAGTTCTGCCAAGAGAATGTACTGGTCATAGCAAATACCCTCTTCCAACAACACAAAAGAAGACTCTACACATGGACATCACCAGATGGTCAACACTGAAATCAGATTGATAATATTCTTTGAGCCAAAGATGGAGAGGCTCTACACAGTCAGCAAAAACAAGACTGGGAGCTAACTGTGACTCAGGTCATGAACCCCTTATCACCAAATTCAGACTTAAATTGAAGAAAGTGGGGAAAACCACTAGACCATTCAGGTATGACCTAAATAAAATTCCTTATGACTATACAGTGGAAGTGAGAAATAGATTTAAGGGACTAGATCTGATAGACAGAGTGCCTGATGAACTATGGACAGAGGTTCATGACATTGTACAGGAGACAGGAATCAAGACCATCCCCAAGAAAAAGAAATGGAAAAGGGCAAAACGGCTGTCTGAGGAGACCTTAAAAATAGCTGTGAAAAGAAGAGAAGCAAAAAGCAAAGGAGAAAAGGAAAGCTAGTCCCATTTGAATGCAGAGTTCCAAAGAATAACAAGGAAAGATAAGAAAGCCTTCCTCAGCTATCAATGCAAAGAAATAGAGGAAAAAAATAGAATGGGAAAGACTAGAAACCTCTCCAAGAAAATTAGAGATACCAAGGGAATATTTCATTCAAAGATGGGCTCAATAAAGAACAGAAATGGTATGGACCTAACAGAAGCAGAATATATTAAGAAGAGGTGGCAAGAATACTCAGAGAACTGTACAAAAAAGATCCTCTCCACCAAGGTAATCACAAGGCTGTGATCACTCACCTAGAGCCAGATATCTTGGAATGTGAAGTCAAGTGGGCCTTAGGAAGCATCACTATGAACAAAGCTAGTGGAGGTAATGGAATTCCAGTTGAGCTATTTCAAATCCTGAAAGATGATGCTGTGAAAGTGCTGCACTCAATATGCCAGCCAAGTTGGAAAACTCAGCAGTGGCCACAGGACTGGAAAAGGTCAGTTTTCATTCCAATCCCAAAGAAAGGCAATACCAAAGAATGTTTAAACTACTGCACAATTGCACTCATCTCACACACTAGTAAAGTAATGCTTAAAATTCTCCAAGCCAAGCTTCAGCAATATGTGAACCACGAACTTCCAGATGTTCAAGCTAGATTTAGAAAAGGGAGAGGAACCAGAGATCAAATTGCCAACGTCTGATGGATCACTGAAAAAGCAAGAGAGTTTCAGAAAAACATCTATTTCTGCTTTACTGACTATGCCAAAGCCTTTGACTGTGTGGATCACAATAAACTATGGGAAATTCTGATGGAAATACCAGACCACCTGACCTGCCTCTTGATAAACCTGTATACAGGTCAGAAAACAACAGTTAGAACTGGACATGGAACAACAGACTGGTTTCAAATAGGAAAAGGGGTACGTCAAGGCTGTATATTGTTACCCTGCTTATTTAACTTATATGCAGAGTACATCATGAGAAACACTGGGCTGGAGGAAGCACAAGCTGGAATCAAGATTGCCAGGAGAAATATCAATAACCTCAGATATGCAGATGACACCACCCTTATGGGAGAAAGTGAAGGAGATCTAAAGAGCCTCTTGATGAAAGTGAAAGAGGAGAGTAAAAAGGTTGGCTTAAAGCTCAACATTCAGAAAACTAAGATCATGGCAAATAGATGGGGAAACAGTGGCTGACTTAATTTTTCTGTGCTCCAAAATCACTGCGGATGGTGACTGAAGCCATGCGATTAAAAGACTCATACTCCTTGAAAAGAAAGTTATGGCTAATTTAGACAGCATATTGAAAAGCAGAGACATTACTTTGTTAACAAGGTTCATCTAGTCAAGGCTATGGTTTTTCCAGTAGTCATGTATGGATGTGAAAGTTGGACTATAAAGAAAGCTGAGTGTCGAAGAATTGATGCTTTTGAACTGTGGTGTTGGAGAAGACTCTTGAGAGTCCCTTGGACTGCAAGGAGATCCAACCAGTCCATCCTAAAGGAGATCAATCCTGGGTGTTCATTGGAAGGACTGATGTTGAAGCTGAAACTCCAATACTTTGGCCACCTGATGCAAAGAGCTGACTCATTTGAAAAGACCCTGATGCTGGGAAAGATTGGGGGCAGGAGGAGAAGGGGACAACAGAGGACGAAATGGTTGGATGGCATCACCAACTCAATGGACATGGGTTTGGGTGGACTCAGGGAGTTGGTGATGGACAGGGAGGCCTGGCGTGCTGTGGTTCATGGGGTTGCAAAGAGTCGGACATGACTGAGCAACCGAACTGAACTGAACTGAACTGATCACTGTTTAAAAATAAAAACTTTAGCAACATTTTTGGTTATGTCAGAGTATTAACTACATTTATAATCTTCAAAAAGCTTCAAAAGTCCTGAGTGGAAGCAGAATATGCTCCATATAATTTACCAGGTAGGCTTACAGTTGAGCATAATGTGCTAATAGTAGAAAGAAACAGTGAGAGACACATTCAGAATTTTTAAAAATTGGCCTCGACAGTGTTTGGTATTGTTCATGCCTGAAGCCCCAGAGGAATCAGAGCTGTTGCCAGCATTGTTGTCCCTCGCTGTATCACTTCCTCACTGAGAGAAACTTCCTTTCTGAGAGAAATACTGGAAGCTGGGAAGGATCCCTTCGGAGATTTAAAGAGAAGCACAGGTCGGGGGCAAGGGGACGGGGAGATCCTCTCCTATGCCCAGAGACACGACTGAGACCCCTCCTCTGGGGCAGGCGCCCTCATTCCCTCCCAGGGTGGGGTCTGCTGTCTGCCGGGGCAGACTGAGTCTCCCTTTGGGAAGTGCCCCTGGTCGCCCACTGTGGGATCAGTGAGAACAAACAGGGTTCTGCTGTGAGTGTATTTGCCTCTTCCTTCTTCCCCTTGTGCTTAGGCCTCCAGTGAGCTTGGTTGGATTATCAGAATTAAAGATCTTGGAAATTAGTTTAGTTTTGGACATGAGTGATTTCTTTGAAAGAGCATTCCTGCTAAATTGGCTAGTTAAGGAGTATATTACATTCACTTTTCCTAGGTCACTGGGCATGCCTAAACAACATAAAATAGAATTTTTAGTGGGAAAGAACACTATATGACTCTCCTGTGGAGGCAGAGTTCTACCCAAATGCTTGGGAAGAGTCAGTCGATCAGTGCAGGTGAACTTAGGCCTCGTCAGCCGCCTGTGGACAGTTCTGAATGGGTTGGATGTCACCATGGTGATGGGACGCTGCAGGCCTGACTTGTACGAGAGTCCATCTACTCCATCTGATGAAACAGCACACACACCTGCAAAGTTAATTAAGGGCAGAACTGACAAAAACTTACACACTTCTTATTGTTCTTCAAGCTAAGCCCCTAAGAATTATAAATTGTATTTATATTAAAATATATTTTAGTGAGCATTTAGTAGCAGATAACTTTTCATGACATTATGTGAGATTTCTTCTTTAACATCTTCTGGCCCTTGTAGCACAATGGCCTAACAGTTCTTCTAAAACCATCTGGAAACGCATTTAGTCTGGGTGCCAAAAGCTATTTGTCATGTGCATGAAGTAAGGTGGCCACTTTATAGACGCCAGGCAGATGTGAGGCAGTGTTTCCATCCACAAGGACCCTGTGATGCTCTAGACACTCGAGGGGTCCCTGCCTAAGGGAAATCACAGTTTTAACTTGGAATAACTGGGGAAGCCCCAATGCTTGCTTAGAATATTTTGAAAGAAGCAAAACATTTAAGTGTGCAATCCAGTGATGAGATTGGTAGTTGGGGCCCCTGGAAAGCTACTTTCATAACAATGCTCTGTTTATAGTGAGTTTCATAATGATTCCTATGCAAATTACTTCTTTATAATGAAGAACATTAAGTTCATTGTGTGGCAATAATAAAATGACTGCTAAGATTCCATGTATACAAATTACTTTAAAAGAGAAGTCAGACACCGTGGTGTCATATATTCCTGGATGGAATAAAGCCTACCTGTGAGTGACTCCAGATCCACAATAGGGGTTGGAATGGGCTGTGTTTTATGATGGAGCATCTGTTCAGGCTGTGTTGCTCAAGCTGCCTTCCCCCTTCACACAGGCAGGCTCTGTACAGAGTTGTTGGGGTTCAGTGATGGGAGGGCTGGGCCACGCTCGTGAGCACATGCGGCAGGCTGTGTACACTATCCAGGGTCAGTTTTTCTGTAGGTAAAATAAGGGGCAGAGCAAGTGGTTTACAAGTTCTCTTTCTAGCAAAAAAAATAAAAATTTAAAAAAAAACATTGTTCGCGGGATCAAGTTATCATTTTCCTACCACTAAATACCATATATTCAGTGGGCATTAAATACAATATCCTGTAAAGAAAAGTCAGGAGGAAGCCCATTTCTTCACAATATATAGATTTGCAAACAACAATGAAATAACGAATACTCTGGAGTTAAACAAACTAAGGAAGTACTAGGTACATGTAACCTAAGATGACATACAAATAATTTCTGTTTGACTGGGAAATTGACCTACCAAAGTCCTTGGGTCTATTCCAGCATAAGATTTCATGATTTGGAGTATCATTCAACAGTGCTACAGACTGTGATCCTATTCTCCAAACCCTAGTTTTTACAAGATACTGAGAGAAAGGGATATAGAGCCTCATTAGCTTTTTTTTTTTTTAAGCACTTTTACAGAGGTATAAGAAAGTGAAAGTGAAAATGTTAGTTGCTCTGTTGTGTCCAACTCTGCAATCCCATGGACTGTAGCCCACCAGGCTCCTCTGTCCATGGAATTCTCCAGGCAAGGTACTGGAGTGGGTAGCCATTCCCTTCTTCAGATGATCTTCCTGACCCAGGTGTCCCATACTGCAGGCTGATTCTTTACCATCTGAGCCACCACAGAAGCCCCATAATTGACGTAAAATAAATACACATATTAAATATGTACAATTCAATGTTTTGACATCTGTATTCACTCAAGACACCACCACTCGTTATTATAATAAATGTGTCCATCATTCCCAAAAGTCTCTTCCTGCTGGTTTTTAATCTCTCCCCTGTGCCCCCCCTCCTCCAGGACCAAGGCAACCACTTCCATCACAATCGAGTAGTTTTCATTTTCTAGAATTTCATATCAGTTGAATCACCCAGTGTGTGCACTCTTTGGGTTGTCTCATCAGCATGATCATATTGAGACATCACTCTACCAGCATGTATCAGCACCTCTTTGCCCTTCATTGCTGAGTAGCATCCCACTGTGTGACTGTGTCACAGTTAGTCCCTTCACTTATAGACAGACAAGTGTGGGCTTCCAGTTCTGGTTATGACATATAAAGCTGGACTGAGCATTCATGGACGACTTTGTCTTGACATATGCTTTTATTCTTCCTAGTAAAGACCTAGGAGGAGACTGACTGAGCACGCTGAACTTGTACGCTCACCTTTTAGAATTCTGCAAACCGTCTTAAGCAGCTGTTCCATTTTGCCCTCCCCTTACGCCTGCCACCCCCCAGGCGAGAGCTCTGGTTGTTTCAAAGCCTCACTTTCACTTGCTATGGTTGATCTTTTATCTGTAGCCAACCTTCTATGGCTTAACCTTGTGTTTGACTAATAAATAATGGTATTAAATGTACTTTCATATGTTTACTTGCCACTCTTATTTCTTCTGTGGTTCAACTCTTTCATCCATTTTGTAGTTGGTTGTTTTGGTTTTTATTATTGAGCTTTAAATGGTCATTATATAGTCTAGATACAAGTTCATGACTTGCAAATAATTTCTCCCTGGCTTCTATTTTTATTCTCCTAAGAGTCCTTCAAACAGCAGCAATGTTTTATGTTAATTAGTTTAAATTTATCCACTTTTTTCTTTAATGGACCATGCTTTTGATATCATACCTAAGAACCTTAGGTCAAACAAGATCTTTCCTTTATTTTTTCCTAGAAGTTATTTAGTTTAAAAGGTTTAAAATAATATTTCTTCCTGAAATATTTGATAGAAATCACCAAAAAAGCCATCTGAGCTTTGTGGTTCCATTGTGAGATTTTTGTTTGCTTGTTAACTAAAAATTCAATTTCATCCGTAGGTACATTATTCAGGACTATTCAGGTAATCTACTTCTTTTTTGTCATCCAAAGAATTTGCCCTTTGGGGGAAAATTTGTCCCTTTTATCTAAGTTTACAATTAATTGGCATAAAGTAACCCAAAATGCTCCCTTCTTATCCTTTTACTGTCAGTACACTCTGTAGTAGCTTCACCTCTCTCATTCCTGATGCTGGTAGTTTGTATCTCCAGTCTTTTCTCTTGCCCAGAGGCTAGTTCATCCAGCCACTAAGGCAAGCACTCATTTCCATCTCCTTAACCCCAGGGGACACCCTGTTTCTGCCTGGGTTTCCCTTCCCTGCACTCTGGTGGGTGAGCTGGGGCAATTTACGTTTGTCTTTCAGTGGTCACTGCCCTTCATTGCTTGATTCCAGTGTCTTAAAGTTGTTGTTTCATATATTTTGTCTGTTTTTTGGTGTTTCAGACTTAATGGTAAATCTAATCTCTGTTATTTCATCTTGTCAAGAAGCAGGAGTCTCCTCAATGCATGCATTTTTGAGACCCAGATGTGTTGAAAGGGACTTTTGTAACCATTAACATTTAACTTGGTAAATTGTAGGAATTATATATTATATCTCTATTAATCAGGACAATTCCATTTGGGGAATGAAAGTCTTGGTGCCTATTATATATATATATATATACACATATATATATATATATATGATTAGGAAATGAAAGTTTTGTTCAATATTTGTAGTAAATTATTTTTTGAAACATGACTATTGAAAATTAACTGCATGTTCAAAATACTGCAATCGTTGATCCCTGACTTTTACCACATTGCCTAGTCCCTTTAAGAAGTACAGGACCATGGGAGGATCCGCCTGGTGCTGCTTGCCGCAGGCTTAGGGGAGTCGCCATGCCTACAACATGGCAGACACCACAGGACGAGCACAGAAACTCTTGGATGAAGCCATACAGGCTGTGAAGGTCCAATCAGTCCAGATGAAGAGATTTCTGGACAAGAACAAACCTGTGTATGCGCTGAAACATGGTTCTAATATGCTTGGTGAACTCCGGACTTCTACGTTATCACCAAAGAGCCACTGTGAACGTTACATGGCTGTTTCTGATGAACGTTTACCTGACAGATGAGTTTGCTAAAGGAAGAAAAGTGGCTGGTCTCTGTGAATTTGTACAGTATGCTGGAAACATTATCCCGAGGCTCTACCTGCTGATCATAGCTGGAACTGAAAGATTGCTGCTGAACCATGAATGACACCAGTATTCTTGGCCTCCAGAGGAGAAGAACTTAATCTAGGGCCCAGAGATGAGGCTTGATTGCTCAGAGCTTTTGTGTAAAAAAGTTTTATTAAAGTATAATGGAGATAGAGAAAGCTTCTGACATAGACATCAGAAGGGGGCAGAAAGAGTGCCCCCCTGCTAGTGTTAGCGATGGAGTTATGTACTTTTTAAATTAGTTATTACAATGAATCAAAAGAATGTCTGGAGGTTGTAAAGATCTTAGCAGACCCACTCTCATAATTTACATGTTTAAGATAACAGGATTAGCCAGAAGGTTTTCAGGAAGGAGAAACTGTCCTCAAGCAGGATACATCATTGTTATATAATCCTTAGTACAGAGTTTAAACTGAGTTGTTTGTTGTGTAATCATCAGTTCCAGGCTTAAAGATAAAAACATTGTATGTGACTAAGACTAAGGAATGTAGAGGAACAAAAACATTTTCCTTTCCTCCTCCTTGAGAATTCCAGACCCCTATCTCCTCCTAGAGAGCCCAGACCTCTCTCTCCTTGGGGACCCCAGACTTCTTATCAATCTGCCTAGGAACTGACTCTCTCAGAATTGTATATGTTAAGTCATTTCCTCAGTCCAGGAAAGATATTTTGAAAGATTTGGTAGAAATGTGCCCTGGTGTCCAATATCCCGTGAAACGTCTATTTCTTCAAAATTATCTACTTCAGTGTACCACAAATATCTTACCTGAAGAAGGAGAGCCAACAGATGAAGAAACAACTGATAATATCATTGCTTCCATGGATTTTGTACTACTCATCTTTGCAGAAATGAACAAGCTCCAGGTTTGAATGCAGCATCAGTGACAGAACTGAGATACAGAAGAAGGAACAAGAAAGACAAGAACTGAGAATTTCAGTGGGAAGAAGTTCGGTGTGCCTCAGTCAGCTGGCAGGGTAAATGTGGCACGCTACAGACTGTTTTGACCAGCATATTGGTGCAGGTGGTGAACTGCAGAGATGCTTTGGCTCAGGAATATCTAGGGAGTACATTATTCAGGTTTTTCCCTGAAGAATTCCACCTTCAAACTCTGAATCCTTTTCTTTGGGCTTGTGCTGAGTTACACCAATATGTAAATGTGAAAAAATAATCATTTCTTTAATTGATAGATTAGCTTTATTTGCTCACCATGAAGATGGACCTGGAATCCCAACAGATATTAAACTTTTTGACATATTTTCACAGTAGGTGGTTACAGTAATACAGTCTGGACAAGACATGCCTTCAGAGGATGTTGCATCTTTATAAGTCTCTCTCATTAATCTCACTGTGAACTGTTGTCCTGATCTTGTGGACTATGTGATAAAGTTCTAGAAGCAACAGTGGAAATATTTAATAAACTCAACCATGAATATATTGCTACCAGTAGTGCAGTTTCACTATAAACTCACCAGACTTTTGAAGATATCCATTGACACAAAAATATTTCAACAGTCTTGAAGTTAAAACATTTTCACCCACTCTTTGAGAACTTTGACAGTGAGTCCGGAAACAGCATGAGTTGCTATGTGCTTAGAATGTTCTGGATTATAACATCAAAATTCTCTCAAGACCAGGTGGAGTCCATAATGAATCTGATATCTACAATGATTCAGGATCAGCCAGATCAATCTGTAGAAGACCCTGACCCAGAAGGCTTTGCTGAGAGTAGAGCCTTGTAGAGAACATTTTGTGCAAAGTGGGGAATGTTTCATGCAAAGATAGGCTCAATAAAGGACAGAAACGGTATGGACCTGACAGAAGTAGAAGATATTAAGAAGAGTTGGCAAGAATACATGGAAGAACTATACAAAAATGATCTCACGACCCAGATAATCACGATGGTGTGATCACTCACCTAGACCCAGACATCCTGGAATGTGAAGTCAAGGGGGCCTTAGGAAGCATCACTGTGAACAAACCTAGTGGAGGTGATGGAATTCCAGTTGAGCTATTTCAAATCCTGAAAGATGATGCTGTGAAAGTGCTGCACTCAATGTGCCAGCAAGTTTGGAAAACTCAGCAGTGGCCACAGGACTGGAAAAGGTCAGTTTTCATTCCAGTCCCAAAGAACGGCAATGCCAAAGAATGTTCAAACTACCGCACAATTACACTCATCTCACAAGCCAGCAAAGTAATGCTCAAAATTCTCCAAGCTAGGCTTCAACAGTACGTGAACCGTGAACTTCCAGATATTCAAGCTGGATTTAGAAAAGGCAGAGGAACCAGAGATCAAATGGCCAACATCCATTGGATCATCAAAGAAGCACAAGAGTTACACAAAAACATCTACTTCTGCTTTATTGACTATGCCAAAGCCTTTGACTGTGTGGAGCACAACAAACTGGAAAATTCTTAATGAGATGGGAATACCAGACCACCCGACCTGCCTCCTGAGAAATCTGTATGCAGATCAAAAAGCAGCAGTTAGACTCGGACATGGAAACAAACAGTTTCCAAATTGGGAAAGCAGTACATCAAGGCTGTATATTGTCACCCTATTTATTTAACTTATATGCCTGGTTGGATGAAGCACAAGCTGGAATCAAGATTGCTGGGAGAAATATCAATAACCTCAGATATGCAGAACACCACCCTTAAAAGCTAAGAAGAACTAAAGAGCCTTTTGATGAAAGTGAAAGAGGAGAGTGAAAAAGCTGGCTCAAAGCCCAACATTCAAAAAACCAAGATCATGGCATCCTGTCCTATCATTTCATGGCAAATAGAGGGGAAAACAGTGACAGACTTTATTTTCTTGGGCTCCAAAATCACTGCAGATGGTGACTGCAGCCACAAAATTAAAAGATGCTTGCTCCTTGGAAGAAAAATTATGACCAACCTAGACAGCATATTAAAAAGCAGAGACATTGCTTTGCCAACAAGGTTCAGTCTAGTCAAATCTATGGTTTTTCCAGTAGTTATGTATGGATGTGAGAGTTGGACTATAAAGAAAGCTGGGCACTGAAGAATTGATGCTTTTGAACTGTGGTGTTGGAGAAGACTCTTGAGAGTCCCTTGTACTTCAAGGAAATAAAACCAGTCAATCTTAAAAGAAATCAACCCTGAATATTCCTTGGAAGGAGTGATGCTGGAGCTGAAACTCCAACACTTTGGCCACCTGATGCGAAAAGCCAACACACTGGAAAAGACCCTGATGCTGGAGAAGATAGAAGGCAGGAGGAGAAGGGGGCGACAGAGGATGAGATGGTTGGATGGAATTACTGACTCGATGGACATGAGTTTGAGCACACTCTGGGAGATGGTGAAGGACAGGGAAGCATGGAGTGCTGCAGTCCATGGGGTCGAAAAGAATCGGACACGACTGAGCAACTGAACAACAACACTGGTTTCATCATTCACTGCTCTTTCAGGTGTTCAGTTAGTCTTATGTGTCAACTCAGTTCAGCCATAGTAACCACATGTTTGGCCAAACATCAGCACAGATGTTGCTCTGAAGGTATTTTTAGATGAGATTAACATTTGAATCAGCAGACTTTAAGTAAAGCAGATTGCCCTCCAGAATGTGGGTGGTCTCACTCCCTCAGTTAAAGTCTTAAGAGAGAGATACTCAGATTCTCCTAGGAAGAAATTCTGCCTCCAGATGGACTTGGACCAACTGCAGCACCAGCTCATCCCTGACTATCCAGGCTGCTAATCTGACCTGACCTGCAGAATCAGACCCTACAGTCCCAGGCCTTGTGAGCCAGTTTCTTCCCTATCTGTCTATCATCTGTCACCTGTCTATCTTGCGTTTTCTTCCTCTGGAGAACCCTGACTAATACAGGTGCTTTGGACTTTCTTTGCTCAGAATGTAAGCTATTTGATTCAATGATCAGAACCATACCTTGTCAGTAGTGTATTAGGTAATGTAAGCATGTGACAATTCATTGAAAGACTTTGGTCTATACTTATATGTGTTTAAGGTCTATCACACTGTCTGACTCTGTAAGTATCTGTTAAATCAATGAATATCTTATAATCAGATGACTGGTTAGTGGTGGTTGAGAGAAAATGTATATTGAAATGTTTAAACTTGTTGAGAGGTGTCCAGATGAGCACAGCTATCCAGGCTGTGTGCAACAAATTTAGTGTCGATGATTGATGAAGTTTTAAAAGAAACCCAACATGAATTTTGACTTAATATTCTTTCCAAAAATAAATATTTACAGGAAGAAGATGAAGACATTAAAATTCAAAGTATTTATAAGGAAAATATTTTCTGTACCCAAACTTAGTAAATCCACAATATTTCTTACTAATTAGAGATTTAAAATATAAAAATATAATTTCAATAAAGATATGAATAGATTTGTAACTTTTTAATTTCTTATCCAAAATTATGACTATTCAGAGTATACTATTAGCATTTTGAAACTGACATTGTAGAAAGTACTCCCATTATTTTTCAGCACTAAAAAGTAGTAGAGACTGAATCCTAGTGAACTTTATTATAGTTTAGTCACATACAGCACTCACAATATAAAGAGTAAATCTCATAAGTGAGTATTTGTAAAAACCAAATGAACTCTTAAGTTGTATTTTGATGTGATATTTTCTTTTTACATTAACAGATTTTAACATATAGCTACAGCCAAGAGGGAACTCATCCCATTTGGTAGCTCAGGTACCCAAAAGAAAGAGAAATAGGTTTTACGACTTTCACCCATTACTGTGGAGAGAGAATTTTTGATGACTCTCATATAAATTAAGATATATCATGTTATGTTCAACTCTTACAGAAAATTGAAAGTCTCTATATTATATCATTTATATATGATTCTGTATAGGAAGTGCATAGGAAGCTTTTTGGAAGAAAAGCTATGACAAACCTAGATGGTGTGTGAAAAAGCAGAGACATCACTTTGTCAACAAAGGCCCATATCAAAGCTATGGTTTTCCCAGTAGTCATGTATGGATGTATGGAATCACGTATGGATGAAGAAATGGCAACCGACCCCAGTATTCTTGCCTGGAGAATCCCATGGGCAGAGAAGCCTGGCTGACTACAGTCTATGGGGTTGCAAGAGTCGAACACGACTTAGCAACTAAACCACCACCACCACCATGCGTGAATGTGAGAGCTGGACCATAAAGAAGGCTGAGCACCAAAGAATTGATGCTTCTGAACTGTGGTGTTGGAGAAGACTCTGGAGAGTCCCTTGGACTGCAAGGAGATCCAACCAGTCCATCCTACAGGAGATCAGTCCTGGGTCTTCATTGGAAGAACTGATGCTGAAGCTGAAGCACCAATATTTTGACAACCTGGTGTGAAGAGCTGATTCATTTGAAAAGACCCTAATGCTGGGAAATATTGAGGGTGGGAGGAGAAGGGGATGACAGAGGATGAGGTGGTTGGATGGCATCACTGACTCAATGGTCGTGAGTTTGAGCAAGCTCCAGGAGTTGGTGTTGGACAGGGCGGCCTGGCGTGCTGCAGTTCATGGGGTCAGAAAGAGTCAGACACGGCTGAGCAACTGAACAATAACAATAGGAAATGTGCTTCTTGAATCTCCGAAGTTCTGGCTTATCTGCACATAAACTTGCCTGCTTATGTGCAAGCAGTAATTCACAGCATATTTGAATATTGTGCTAAAATTATTAAAGCTTATAAGAAGTAGCCTCTTTGTAACAGTGACAACTTCTCTTTGATAGGATTTCTTTGCTTAAATTAAAAACTAGCAGGCGTTGACTGTTATGCAGGTGTAAAGTGTCAGACTTCAACCTAAAATTACACATTGTGCATCAAGTGAATGGAAGAGAAGCTGCCAGACAGCTGTGATTTCTCTGTCCCCTACCAAGACTCATAATTTTGTAGTTCTTTCAGATTCAGAGGGAATGGGCAATTCTTAAATTCATAAACCTATAAGAGGAACATAGAGGAGAGTATCTTACAATGTTTAAAAATGAAAAATCTAAATATTATACCAAAATTAAGTTATAATGGAAAAACTAATAAATGTGACAAAGAAACTAGTGATTTGCATTTAATACAAGAAAAATATGAGAAAAAGTGCAGCCTATATGATAGTCAAAGAGGTAAAATTAATAACTTAAGAAGAACATTTACAAATGAGTAAAACAATATTCTGAATAACATAAAAAATGACAGCAGATATGAATGAATAATTAGAGAAAAAAACACTGACCAGTGAACGTGAAAAAATGTGCCACTTTATTTCAATCAAATAAGTTGCATTTGAGCTAATAATATATTATTTTATAACTTTCAGATTGGCAAAGACTAAAGAGTAAGACAATACCCAGAGCTGATGGTGACCTGATGAAATAGGTGCTCTATTAATGGGTTGTACATTTTACATTGATAGTCATTATGGAAGCTATCAATAATCTCAAATATGCAGATGACACCACTCTAATGGCAGAAAGCGAAGAGGAACTAAAGACCCTCTTGATGAAAGTGAAAGAGGAGAATGAAAAGGCTGGCTTAAAAATTCAACATTCAAAAAACTAAGATCATGGCATCTGCTCCCATCACTTCATGGCAAATAGATGAGGAAACAATGGAAACAGTGACAGACTTCATTTTCTTGGGCTCCAAAATCACTGTGGATACTGATTTCAGCCATGAAATTAAAAGACGCTTGCTCCTTGGAAGAAAAGCCATGACCAGCCTAGACAGTGTATTAAAAAGCAGAGACGTTATTTTGTCAACGAAGTTCAGTCTAGTCAAAGCTATGGCTTTTCCAGTAGTCATGTACAGATGTACATGTGCATCTTGGGCACATGAAGAAGGCTGAGTGCCAAAGAACTGATGCTTTCAAACTGTGGTGTTGCAGAAGAGTCTTGAGAGTGCCTTGGACAGCAAAGAGATCGAACCAGTCAATCTTAAAGGAAATCAATCCTGAATATTCATTGAAATCACTGATGCTGAAGCTGAAACTCCAGTACTTTGGCCACCTAATGCGGAGAACTGACTCATTTGAAAAGACTCTGATACTGGGAAAGATTGAAGGTGGGAGGAGAATAGGATAACAGAGGATGAGGTGGTTGGATGGCATCACCGAGTCAGTGGACATGAGTTTGAGCAAGCTCCAGGAGAGAGTGAAGGACAGGGAAGCCTGTTGTA
>ML664146.1:0-15946 GCA_007570785.1 Antilocapra americana
TGTGTGTGTGTGTGTGTGTGTGTGTGTGTGTGTGTGTGTGTGTACTTGGTAGCACAAATGTGTGTGTGTGTGTGTGAACTCTATATATGGCCTTGCCAGGGAGACAGACACTAACACTAGGGAAACACACCCAAGGTAGTTACCTAATGAGCAAGGTGTAAGGGGACACATGTTGCTGCAACCTGAATCCCCTAGCAGAAAGCAGAGGCAGGAAGGAAGCACCTGTGGGCATGCTTGCTTCAGGGAAGATGAAAAGGATATGACAAGCAGAATCGGCTTTAGTTTCACAAACATTAGAGATGGTATGCACAATCCCTTAAACACGCAGCAAAACTATGATTTCTTTCCTTCCCAAGTCCTTTCCCCTATATCCCCTGGCACATGGGCACCTCTTGCCTTTTCTCTAAGCTTTGGGAGACGTTTTGCACCATAGAATAAGCAATTGCTACCTGCAGAGATTGACAGCTTGAAATATCATTCTTTGAACTCTTCACAGAATGCTTGGGCGTCAGGACTCAGCAAAGTCTGGCTTAGGTTGATCGTCTCACTGCTCATGGACCCAAATATTATGGTAATATGATAAGCTTGGATGTGTTCTCACCTGGAGTCTGGAAGAAAGCTGAATCACTTTGAAAGGGCCTCTGCACAGTAAATAGCAGACTTTAATTCTTTGGGCACTGGTGAGTTACGGGCCTTAGCAGGGTGTTCTCCCTTCGTATATCCATATTTAGTGATATTCCATTTGAAATATACTCTCTAAAGAGAGAATTCCATTTCTAAATATGGAATTCTCTGAATGTTAAATATTGAAATATTGGCACAATTTTGCTATATGAAGCACAGAACTTAATATTTCACATGTGAATACATGCCTGTAATTTTCCTTTTTGAAATAAGAAATACTCCATATTTCGCCTGTGAAAATTTTAGCATATTTTTTCTGAAAGAATTTTGGAAAACTCTATATTTCATTGAAAATTTACATGCATGCTTTTCCACGTGAAATCAGGAATTTAATATTATACACATTTGAAAAACTAGGTACTATATTTTCTCTGAGAAACGTTGCATTTTGCATATTTCCCTTTTGAGCATCTGGCCATAGATATTAGCACAAGAAAATGGAATTTTGGTCACTTCACATCTATAATTTAGGAAAAGAATTTGCCTCTATTAAATATGGAAATCTCCTTATTTCATTTCACATATGTAAATCATGGAGGAGTTTTAATCTGTCAAGTAACGAATGTTCTATATTTCATTCAGGAAAACGTGGAGGATGCTCTTCCTACATGAAATATTCAATATTCCATATTTAAAAAGTGAAAATCTCAACATAGATTTTCTCATAGGAATTATGGATTTATCTGGCTTTGACCTTCTGTTCTCTAGGCAGCTCCAGGATAGATAACATCCTTGACCATATGTCTTGCCATGGTAATTAAAAAAAATATTGAAATCATTCAAAGCATCTATTCTGACCTCAATGCAGAAATACTTGGTGGCACTTACAGGGGGAAAAAGAGAACTATTAAAAATTATATCATGTGCATGTTAAACCTAAATAGTACACTTTTGAATATCCAACAAGTCACAGATAAAATCAAAAAAGAAATCAAAATATGCATAGAAAGAAATGAAATTGAAAACACAACAACCCAAATCCTTTGAGACGTTGTAAAAGCAGCACTAAGAAGAAGGTTCGTAGCCACACATCTAACTCTACACCTAAAGCAACTAGAAAAGAAGAACTCCAGGGCTAGTACATTAAAAGAAATTATAAAAAATTTTGGCAGAAATGAATGCCTTATTGATTGCTCCAAAGGCTTTCACCGTGTGCATCACAAAGAGATGGGAACACCAGACCATGCAACCTGGCGCTTTAGAAACTTCTGTGCAGGTCAGGAAGCAACAGTTCGAATTGAACATGAAACAACAGACAGGTTCCAAACAGGAAAAGAAGTACATCAAGCTGTACAATGTCACCCTGCTTGTTTAACTTATATGCAGAGTACATCATGAGAAATACTGGGCTGGAAGAATCACAAGCTGGAATCAAGGTTGTTGGGAGAAATATCAATAACCTCAGATATGCAGACAACACCACCCTATGGCAGAAAGTGAAGAGGAATTTAAAAAGCCTCTGGCTGAAAGTGAAAGAGGAGAGTGAAAAAGTTGGCTTAAAGCTCAACATTAAGAAAACTAAGGTCATGGATTCTGGTCCCAGCACGTCATGGAAATAGATGGGGTTAAAGTGGAGAAGGGGTAAGACTTTATACTTCGGGGGTTCCAAACCATGACATCAACAGAATCCTACTTCTTGGAAGGAAAGCTATGGCCAACCTGGATAGCATATTAAAAAGCAGACCCATTACTTTGTCAGCAAAGGTTGATGTAATCAAGGCTATGATTTTTTTCAGTAGTCATGCATAGATGTGAGAGTTGAACAGTGAAAATGGCTGAGCATTGAAGATTAATGCTTTTGAACTGTGGTGTTGGAGAAGACTCTTGAGAGTCCCTTGCGCTTCAAGGAGATCCAACGAATCCATCCCAAAAAAATCAGTCCTGGGTGGTCATTGGGAAGGACTGATGTTGCAGCTGAAACTCGAATACTTTGCCCACTAAATGTGAAGAGATGAGTCATCAGAAAAGACCCTGGTGCTGGGAAGGATTGGGGGCAGGAGGAGAAGGCGAAGACAGAGGGTGAAATGACTGGAAGGCATCACCGACTCACTGGACATGGGTTTGGGTACACTCCAGGAGATGGTGATGGATAGAGAGGCCTGCTGTGCTGCTGTTCATGAGTTTGCAAAGAGTGGGTCACGACTGAGCGACTGAACTGATACTGATATTGAGTGATCTGAGCCATAGTCAGCTTCTGTTCTTCTTTTTGCTGTCTGTATAAACATTCTCCGTCTTTGGCTGCAAATAATAGAATCAATCTGATTTTGGTGTTGACCATCTGGTGATGTCCATGTGTTGATTCTTCTCTAGTTTTATTTGAAGAAAGTGGGTTCTGTAACCACTGTGTTCTCTTGGCACAATTCTATATGCTTTTGCTCTGCTTCATTCTGCACTCCAAGGCCAACTTTTCATGTTACTTCATGTATCTTGAATTTTCACTTTTTCATTCCTGTCCCCTATATTGAAGAGGATGTCTTTTTGTGGTGTTATTACTAGAACGTCTTGTACGTCTTCATGTAACTGTTCAACTTCAGCTTCTTCAGTGTTACCGGTTGAGCCATAGACTTGAAGTACCGTTATATTGAATGATTTGCCTAGGAAATGAATAGAGACTACTCTGTCATTTTTGAGATTGTGTACAAATACTGCATTTCAGACTCTTTTGCTCACTGTGATGGCTACTCCATTCTTTAAGGGATTCCTGCACACAGTAGGAGATATAATGGTCATCTGAGTTAAATTTACCCATTCCAATCCATCATAGTTTGCTGATTCTGAGAATGTCAATACTTGCGGTGGTCTTTTACAGACTGGCATGTGGGGACTGCAGTCGACACACGAAAGAGAGAAAGAGAGAGAGACAGAACAGCATCTCTTGGTCATGTATAGCAGCCATAAAGCCCATGCACAGAACTTGTACCACTTACAAAGGCAAAGGGCGTTCTCTCAAGGAGTTCTCTGGAGCCCAGACAAGAAAGTGAGCTTGGTTCCTTCCACACTCTGAAGGGAATGAAGACAGGAAGAAGGACATGGGGGACCCAAGTCTCTAGTGGAGTAAGAGCATTTAATTAGCAAAAATGCATGCTTCCATATCTTCAGTAAATGATTATTTAGCTGTTACAAAGAATGAAATCCCATCAGTTGCAACAAAATGGATAGTCTCATACATACAAGGTCACTGAAGAGTCACAGAAGGGAATTACTGAAAGGAATCCCGGCAGGTGCCTTTCCCCAGGATCTCAGATCTGAGATGCACATGCAGCTCTACTCATTCCTGGAACAGGAACTGATAAGGACCTGAGAGTCCTTGAGAAATGGCAGAGAAAGGAAGACAATGAAACATATTGGATTACTTCAAGTTGATCATCCCCTGACAGATATTCTCTCTTGTCATCTCTTATTTGATCACTTCCAATGTGCCTTGATTCATGGACCTAACATTTTTGGATCCTATGCAATATTGAACTTTTATATTTTTATTTTATTTTTTATTTTTTAATTGTTTTGCCATACACTGTCATGATATCACCATGGGTTTACATATGCTTCCCCTTCGGAACCCCCCTCCCTCTTCCCTCCCCCCCCCACCGGGAAATCTCGCTGCACCAGCCCAGAGCATCAATTCTGGGCTGGCTATTGATTTCACATATGATAATTAACATGTTGCAATGCCATTCTCCCATATCATCCCACCCTTGCCCTCTTTCACAGAGTCCACAAGACTGTGTTTCTTTTGCTGTCTCGCATGCGGTTCTCGTTACCATCTTTCTAAATTTCATATATATGCGTTAATATACTGTATTTTGGGGCATATACACTGAGGAAACCAGAATTGAAAGAGCCACGTGTACCCCAATGTTCATTGCTGCACTGTTTACAATAGCCAAGACATGGAAACAACCTAGATGCCCATCAACTGACAAATGGATAAGAAAGCTGTGGTATATATGCACAATGGAATATTACTCAGCATTAAAAAAAATTCATTTGAAGCAATTCTACTCAGATGGACGAAACTGGAGCCCATTATCCAGAGTGAAGTAAGCCAGAAGCAAAAACAACAATACAGTATATTAATGCATATATATGGAATTTAGAAAGACAGTAACAAGATCCCAACATGGGAGACAAAAAAAGGAATGCAGATGTATAGAATAGACTCGTGGACTTTGTGGATGACGGTAAGGGTGGGATGATATGGGAGAAGGGAATTGAAGCATGCTAATTGTCATGTGTCTAATCAATCGCCAGCCCAGGATAGATGCTCATGACTGGTGCAGCGAGATTTCCCGGGGGGAGGGAGGAGGGAGGGGGGTTCCCGAGGTGAAGAATATGTAAACCCATGGTGATATCATGACAATGTATGGCAAAAACAATAAAAATAAATACTAGCAAACAAATTTCCGCAACACAGTGAAAGGACCATACACCATAATCATGTGGAATTTATCCCAAGGATTCCTCAAAAATATGCAAACGAACATCTCTTGTGTCACTGACTAAGCGAGAGAGTTCCAGAAAAAAAAAAAAAAAACATCTACCTCTGCCTTATCGAACATGTCAAAGCTTTTGAATGTGTGGATATCAACAAACTGTGACAAATTCTTCAAGAGATGGGAAAAGCACACCCCCTGTCCTGCATCCTGAGACATTTGTGTGTATGATGTGAAACAACAGTTACAACTGAACATGGAACAACAGACTGCTTCCAAATAAGGAAAGTGGTATGTCAAAATCTGTATATTGTCACCTATTTAATTCAACTCATACCCAGAGTATGTCATGGGAAATGTAGACCTGGATGAAGCACAAGCTGAGACAAAGATTGCCAGGAGAAATACCAACAACCTCAGACATGCCTTTGACACCACCTTCGTGGCAGAATGTCAAGAATACCTAAAGAGACTATTGATGAAAGTGAAAGAGGAGAGTGAAAAAGTTGGCTGAGAACTCAGCACTCATGGCATCTGTTTTCACCAATTCATGGCCAACAGATGGGAAAACAATGGACACTCTGAGGGAAATTATTTTTTGTTGGGCTCCAAAATCACTGCAGATTGTGACTGCAGCCATGAAATTAAAAGACACTTGCTCCTTGGAGAAGAAGTTTTGACCAACCTAGATAGCATATTCAAAAACAGAGACATCGTTTAGCCAACAATTGTCCATCTATACAAAGCCATTTTTTCCCACTATTCATTTATGGATGTGTGACTTCGACTATAAAGAAAGCTGAATGCCAAAGAACTATTGCTATTCAACCGTGGTGTCGGAGGTGACCCTTGAGAGTCCCTTGGGCTACAGGTATCTGCCTTTACATTTACTGTAGTGCCTCTGCCAAGGCAGGAGGAAATACCGTAACGTTGGCCATATTTAGTGGCAGGAAGTTATCTAGCACAATTGATAGAGTCAGAAAATAGATAGAAATGCCCTAGTAAAATGATGTGAGTTCCAAGATAGTGCTATCTTTCTTTTTATAAGTCAGGAAGTACTCACCAAGTGAAATCCCAGATATGCAGATATATCAACTCGTAATTGGAATATGCCTAAAAGAACAGTATGCATGCATATAAGTGAGTCCTGGCTTGACTCATTATAGCAAAGCTCTTGTTAGCAAAGTACTCTATTAGACATGTTCTAACACTTAGCAAAATTAATGGAACTTGAACCATCTTTATTTCTTTTCACAGCATTACTTTAAAGTCTAATTTACCTGATATGAGCACTGCTACTACTGCTTTCTTTTGGTCCCTATTCCAATGGAATGTCTTTTTCCAGCCATTAACTTTCAGTCGATATGTGTCCCTAGGCTTCCAGTGGGTCTCTTGTAGACAACATATATAGGGGTATTGTTTTTGTATTCAATCAGTCAATGTTTGTGCTTTGGTTGGAGTATACAACCTGTTTATTTTTAAGGGAACTATTGATAAGTATGATCACATTGCCATTTACTTTATTGCTTTGGGTTCGAGTTTATACACCCTATCCCTGTTTCCTGTCTAAGGAAGACCTTTAAGCGTTTGTTAGAGTGCAGGTTTGGTGCTACTGAATTCTGTCAGCTTTTGCTTGTCTTCAAAGGTTTGCTTTCTCCTTCAAATTTGAATGAGAACTAGTAATTGGGGCAGTAGATTATTTTCTTCTATGACTTGAAGTATGAGCTGCCATTCCCTTCTGTCCTGAAGCATTCTATTGAGAGATCAGCTGTTATCCTTATGAGAATCTCCTTGCGTCTTATATGTTGTTTGTCCCTTGCTGCTTTTAATATTTGTTCTTTGTGTTTGGTCTTTGTTAATTTGATTAATATGTGTCTTGGGGTGTGTTGCCTTGGATTCATCCTGCTTGGGCCTCTCTGGTTTCTCGGACTTGAGTGATGATTACCTTTCTCATTGTAGGGAAGTTTTCCACTGCTATCTCCTCAAGTATTTTATGATGGTCTTTCTTTTTGTCTTCTTCTTCTGGAACTCCTATGATTCAAATGTTGGTGTGTTTAACGTTTTCCCAGAGGTCCTCTGAGATCGTCCTCACTTCTTGCAATTCTTCGTTCGTTTTTCCTCTCTGTTTCATTTATTTCTACCATTCTGTCTTCTACCTCACTTATCCTGTCTTCTATATCTGTTATTCTTCAGTTAGTTCCCTCCAGGGTGTTTTTGATCTCATTTATTTCATTATTCATTGCATATTGATTCTTTCATTTATCTAAGGCCTTTTTAAACCTTTCTTGCATCTTCTCAGTCCCTGTCTCCAGGTCATTTAACTGTAACTCCAATTTGTTTTCAAATTTTACATCAGTTTCAATATCATTATTCAGAATGCCTTATCAGGTCGATTTCCTATCTCCTCTTTTGTATGGTTTCGAGGGCATTTCTCCTAATCCTTTACCTGCTGGTTATTTCTCTGCCTTTTCATCTTGTTTATATTGCTGTGCTACCTCTTTATTGTCGAGGTTCCTCTCTGTAGGTGATGTTGGATGGGAGGGTTATCAAAGCTTCCTGTTTGGGAAAGCTTGTGTTGGTGTTCTGGTGGGTGCCTCTGCATTTCTTCTCTCTGACGAGCAGTGAAGTGTCCAGTAAAGAGTTTAGAGCTGTCAGTGGGCTTGGTGTGACTTTGGGAAGCCTATGTATGGAAGAGGTAGACTATGTTCCTGTGTTGCTGCAGAATGTGCATTCTATATATTACTCTGGAACTTGTTGGCACTTAGGTGGTGCTTGGTTTTGGTGTCAGTATGGAGGTGTTTGATGAGCTTCTCTCAGTTAGTTAACTTCTGGATTCAGGAGTTCTCTCATATTCTCAGGATTTGGGCTTCGACTTTCTCTCTCTGGTTTTCCACCTTATTCTTACTGTAGATTCAGGACTCTTCCATTTACACCGTACCTATTGTAGAACATCTAGTTTAGTGATGAAATGTTTCTCCATAGTTAGAGACTTCCAGAGAGGTACACAAAGTTACATGGAGTGGAAAAGAGTGAGGAGAGAGACAGAGGTGACAAGAAGGAGAATAGAGGAGTCAAGTAGTGAGAGAGTGAGCTGGTCAGTGATCACTTCCCTATGTGCCCTCCTAAGTATCAATCACTCAGAGATGTTCACAGAGCTATACCGAAAAGAGAAGAGGGAGGAATAAGACAAAAGTGGCCAGGTGGAGAAAGAGGGAATCAGATGGAGAGAGACAGATCCAAACAGTGATCAGTTGTCTGAGTGTTCTTTACAACTCATAACACTAGAGAGATACACTGAGTTGGGTAGAGAAGAAAAGAGGAGCAGGTTTATTGAAATGACCTAATGGGAAAAAGGGATAGTCAAAAATGGAGAGGGAGCATTTGAGCCAGTGACCTCTCTCCCAAGTAAAAATGTGTACTGAAGGTTAGATTCATAGAGATAAAACGTTGATAACAAACCCTAAAAAGCAAAGATTAAAAATCAAGAGAAAAGATTAGATTCTCAAAATACAATGACAAAAAATAAGAAAAATGTAAAAGGAAAAAAGAGGAGAAAAAATTTACAAGCGAACAACAACAGCAAGAAAAAAAGAGTCACTGGAATTCCTACATATATTTATGAAGCTTCATTAAAAAATAGGCTCCCTTTTTATTTTTTGACCAGGTAATAGTTGGTTGTAAAAATGAATATTGAAGGAGTGATAGGGGACTTAAAATTTAAAAATAAAAAAAAAATTAAAGTAGAAAAATGTTTTAAAAATTTTAAATTTGATCATAGTAAAATTTTATCTAGTGCTTTCTCTCATGCTGTTGTGTACACGAGGGGTCAGTTCATTTTTAAATAGTTCCTTGTCCAGCTTGTACTTTTCAAGATCTACAGGCTCCTTTCTACATAGTTGGTGCTAACTGCAGGTATTTAATCTGTTACTCTTGTCCATTCCAAAGTCGTTCCCTCTGATTATTTTAGCATCTTCTGTTTGATGGTCTCTTCAGTGTCTATTTCCACCCTGACACAAAGAGGGACGTGGTAGCCACTTTTTTAGGCTCACTTGTTCAGTCATGCTGTGAGGAGGGATGAATAATACAAACAGATTACTGGCGTGCATGCACAGTGATTCATTCACTCTGGGTTTTCTCCAAACTCACTCCCTGGGTGCTGTCCCTGCCCACATTGCTCAGACTCTCCAGGCTCCACAGGATCAGCCTGAGGCAGGCCTGCTAGGGCTGCCTAAACTTCCCAGACCTGAGCCACCTGATGTGATTGGGGGTGTATCTTTTCCCCTCCTCCATCCAAGCCACTCGGTTTTCTTGGTGTGAAACTGGGTGCACCTTCTCAGGTGTGTGGAGAGCTGATCTCTGGAGGCATTAGTCCAGGATCCCAAGAAGTCTTGGTTAGCAATTAATTCTGCCCTTGGTTTGTTATTGGTTTCCTCACTGAGGCTGCCATTGCACCTGCCGCTCTCCAGCGGGGGCTGGGCCATTCCGGAGCTCACATCCAACCAGCTCCATGCAGCAGACTAGTTCTGAGCATCCTTTTGTTCTGTTCACGGGTCTGGCGGTGGCTCCTCGTGGGAAAGCTATTCCGCATTCTAGGTTGCCGTCTCTGGCTAGTTCCTTTGGGCCTCCCTCGGAGGTTCAGTCCCAGCCGTCACCCAAAGCTGCACAGCACCACCTCCCTGAGCAGCCCACACTTACTTGTGGTGATGGAGCACCTAGGCCGCCACTCCACTGGGAGATGCAGTTAAGTATATAATTTATGGGGCTTAATTATTTGTTGATATTCACTCCCATATATTTTGCCTTCTGAGACTCACCACAGTTCTTCCAGGGAGAATGTATCCTGGTGTTCGGATCCTCTCTCTTTAAGACTTCCTTCCCTGGACGACCTCCATCCCTTTCTCTTTTGCCTCTCTTATTACCTTTTTATATTTTGGCCTACCTTCTTTCAAGGGCAATGGCCCGCCTTTCTGGGTGCCTGATGTCCTCTGCCAGCATTCAGAAGTTGTTTTGTGGAGTTTGCTCAGCTTTTAAATGTTCCTTTCGCATATTTCTTGGAGAGAAAGTGGTGTCCCCTTCCTATTCCTCCACCATCTTAGTCTCTTCTCTCGGTTTTCACCTTCAATTTGTTAACGTGGTGTATTATACTAATTTATTTGTTGATATTAAAGAATCCTTGCATCCCTGGGATAAAGCTCATTTAGTCATGATATATGACCTTTTAAATATATTTTTGGGTTCGTGTTAGTTAGGATTTCGTTAAAGATTGTTGCATCTATGTTTATCAATGTTATTGGCCTGTAGTTTTTGTTGTTGTTGTTGTTGTTGTTGTTGTTTTTATGTGGCATCTATATCTGTTTTTGGCATTAGGGTTATGGTAGCCTCATAGAATGAGTTTGGAAGTTTACCCTTCTCTGCAATTTTCTTGATGAGTTTGAGCAGGATAGGTGTTAGCTCCTCCAAATTTTTGGTAGAATTTTGCTGCAAAGTCATCTGGTTCTGGGCTTTTGTATGCTGGAAGATTTCTGATTAGAGTTTTGATATACATCCTTGTTAGAGTCTGTTAAGATTTTTTATCTCTTCTGGATTCAGTTTTGGAAAGTTTTACTTTTCTGAAAAGTTGTCCATTTCTTCCAAGTTGTCCATTTGATTGACATATACTAGATGTCAGTAGTTTCATGGGGTCCTTTCTATGTCTGTGCTGTCTCTTCTGAGGTCTCCATTTTCCTTTCTAATTTTCTTGGTTTGATTCTTCTCCTTTTTTCCCCTGACGACTCTGGCTCGTGGGTTGTCAGTTTTATTTATTTTCTCAGAAAACCAGCTTTTAGTTTTCTTGATTTCTGCCATGGTCTATTTTGGTTCTTTGCATTCATTTCTGCCATAATTTTTATAATTTCTTTTCATCTACTAGCCCTGGGGTTCTTCTTTTCTTCCTTTTCTAGTTGCTTTACGTGTAGATTTAGGTGACTTATTTGATTTTTCTTGTTACTTGAATGTAATCCTGTGTGGCTATGAACCTTCCTCTTAGTACTGCTTTTACAACATCTCATAGGATTTGGGTTGTTGTGTTTTCATTTTCATTTCTTTAAATGCATATTTTGATTTATTTTTTTATTTAATCTGTGATTTGTTGCATATTCAGAAGCGTGCTATTTAGGTTTAATATCCATATGATAAAATTTTTGATAGTTCTGTTTTCCCCCTTTTAATTACCACCAAGTGTTTCTGCATTGAGGTCAGAAAAGATGCTTTGAATTATTTCATTTTTTTAAATTTACCATGGCAATATTTATGGCTAAGGATGGGATTTAACCTGGAGGTGCCTAGAGTTCAGAAATTCAAAGACAGAGAAATCCATAATTCGTATAAGAAAATCTATGTGGAGGTTTTCACTTTTGAAATATGGAAATTGAATATTTCATGTAGGAAGATCATGCTCTACATATTCCTAAATGAAATATTGAACATTCATAACTTGACAGATTAAAACTCCACCTTGATTTTCATATGTGAAAAGAAATAAGGAGTTTTCCATATTTTGTAGAGGCAAATTAGTTTCCCAACTTCCATATGTGAAGTGATCACAATTCCATTTTTGCATGCTAAAATCTATGGCCAGATGCGCATAAGGGAAATATATAAAATGCAACATTTCTCGGAGAAAATATACCACCCAGTTTTTCACATGTGTATAATATTAAATTCCTGATTTTACATGGAAAAGCATGCACGAAAATTTTCAATGAAATATAGAGTTTTCCAAATTTATTTCAGAAAGATTGTGCTACAATTTTCACAGTTGAATTATGGTGCATTTCTTATTTCAAAAAGGAAAATTACAGGCATGTATTCACATGTGAAATATTGAGTTATGTGCTTCCTGAAGCAAAATTGTGAAACATTTCAATATTTAACATTCAGAGAACTCCATATTTAGTAATGGAATTCTCTCTTTATTTTCTTTGTTTTAAATTAAATTTTAATTATATGCAAATATGTCATCTCATAGAAATATTGAAATGTTTCTGTCTTTTTTTTAAATGTGGTTTTTGTAAAAACAAGAAAAAGAAACATCCTATTGATATGTTCTTTATTTTTTTTCTCCCTATAATGGTTTTTGCCATACAATGCCACTATATCACCATGGGTTTACATACGCTCCCCGAGGAAAATCTCGATGCACCAGGCCCTAGAATCAATCCTGGGCTGGCGATTGATTAGGCATATGATAATTAACATGTTTCAGTGCCATTCTCCCATATCATCCCAGCCTTTCCCTCATCCACAGAGTCCACGAGTCTATTCTATACATCTGTGTTGCTTTTGCTGTCTCCCATGTTGGGTTCTCGTTACTGTCCTTCTAAATTCCATATATATGTGTTAATACACTGTATTGTTGTTTTTGCTTCTGGCTTACTTCCCTCTGGATAATGGGCTCCAGTTCGGTCCATCTGAGTAGAATTGATTCAAATGAATTTTTTTTTAATGCTGAGTCGTATACCATTGTGTATATGTAGCACAGCTTCGTTATCCATTCGTCACTTGATGGGCATCTAGGTTGCTTCCATGTCCTGGCTATTGTAAAGAATGCAGCGATGAACATTGTGGTACACGTGGCTCTTTCAATTCTGGTTTCCTCGGTGTATATGCCCAGCAGTGGGATTGCTGGGTCATATGGCATGACTACTTGCAGCTTTTGAAGGAACCTCCACACTGTTTCCCATAGTGGCTGAACTAGTTTGCATTCCCACTAACAGTGTAGGAGAGCTCTCTTTTCTCCACATCCTCTCCAGCATTTATTGCTTGTAGACTTTTGGATTACAGCCATTGTGACTGGTGTAAAGTGATACCTCATTGTGGCTTTGATTTGCATTTCTCTAATAATGAGTGATGTTGAAAATCTTTTCATGTGTTTGTTAGCCATTTTTATGTTTTCTTTGGAAAAATGTCTGTTAAGTTCTTTGGCCCACTTTTTGATTGGGTCATTTATTTTTCTAGAATGGAGCTGCAGGAGTTGTTTGTATATTTTTGAGATTAATTGTTTGTCCGTTGCTTCATTGGCTATTATTTTGTCCCATGCTGAAGGCTGTTTTTAACCTTCCTTATCATTTCCTTTGTTGTGCAGAAGCTTTTAATTTTAATTAGGTCTCATTTGTTTATTCGTGTTTTTATTTCCAGTATTCTGGGAGGTAGGTTTTCTCTTTAGAGAGAAATTTTTCAAATGAAACATCCCGAAATGTGGATATACGAAGGGAGAGCATCCAACTAGGGCCCGTAACTCACCAGTGCCCGAAGAATTAAAATCTGCTATTTAGTATGCAGAGGTCCTTTCAAAGTGATTCTGCATTCTTCCAGACTCCAGGTGAGAACACATTCAAGCCTATCATGTTATCATAACATTTGGGTCCAGGAGCAGTGAGAGGATCAACCTAAGCCATCATCTTTCAAGTTGGCAATTTCTGCAGGTAGCAGCTGCTTACTCTATGGTGCAAAACTTCTCCCAAAGATTAGGGAAAAGGCAGCATGTGCTCATATGCCTAGTGATGTAGGGGAAAGGACTTGGGAAAGAAAGAAATCATAGTTTTGCTGCGTTTCTAAGGGACTGTGCATACTATCTCTAATGTTTGTGAGATTAAGCCAATTCTGCTTGGCATATTCTTCTCATCTTCCCTGAAGCAAACATGACCACAGGTGCTTCCTTCTTGCCTCTTCTTTCTGCTAGGGGATTCAGGTTGCAGCAACATGTGTCCACTTACACCTTACTCCTAAGGTAACTACCTTGGGCGTGTTTCCCAATGTTAGAGTCTCTACTATCCTCATGGATTATGTTGCTTACACAAACTCCTTTACATTATCAGTATCCATTCTCCTCTCCACCTGGCAATGTCATATATAGAGTTCACACACACACACACACACACACACACACACACACACACACACATTTGTGCTACTGTGTACATATACACACAGACACACACACAAACACACACACATACATTTGTGTTACTTTGTATATATACACACAGACACACAGACAAACAGACACACACACACACATTTGTGCTACTGTGTACATATACACACAGACACACAGACACACACACACACACACATCTCTGAAAACCTGAAAGGAACCTTGGACCTGTGCAGAACTATAGGCATGAAAGTCCGGGATAATGGGTTTTGGTAAACATCAATCATTTTTTTTAATGTTCCCCAAGTTACTTTCTTTCACTCATTTTTGATCAAATCAATGTACTCTACACGTGTGACTACTGTGAAATATTCCAGATCTTGGGATTTATTCATAAAGGGGACTTTCCTGTAAAGAGGTGAGAAGGGTTGAAAGTATTTACTGGGGACAGCTGAGTGATATGCACCTGTGATCTGCATAGCCCCATCACGTTGGACTGGTTCACAGTGTATATCACTTTGTCCTCATTCAATCCCCTGTGCTTTCTTTCCAGGAACCACACAGAATTAGTAAGGTGTATGGGCAAAGTTAATTTGGAGTACCACTTTTTGGGCATGCACCTCTCAAGATCATCCCTTGTTCATTTTGTACTCTCATCACAGGCTCAGCAATGGATTTCCGACCCTCCACTGGGAAAATTATCTCCTAACCCATGTGCTTTTGCACATTGTAAGGGTAGTTTTCTGTTTGTAACTGTTTTCACTTCCCACAAAATTTTACTCCCTGCGGGCGGAAAAGGCCAAATAGACACCTATCATCCAGATGGCCAAAGAGAGTTTGACAGGCCTGTGTCTGATGTAGTATCTGAGAAAGTGTGCATGGATCCAAAGAGTTTCTCCTGAAATAAGGCAAAGAATGTGACGTCAAAAAAGGAAGTGGGGCTCCTCTCCCATCAGCACTATAGTTTACTATCCTACTCACATGGAGCCTCAACATAGATGACACTTTGGTAGGCCTTTCCACCCTGGAACCACGGTTTATGCCACCCTTGTATCCAATGAAACATTTCCCTTTCAAATGCTCCAAGAGGGCTTGATTCCAGCCCAGGCCTCACTGACTTGCTAAATACCAAAGCTCTCTTTCTGTTGCTGTCTCAATGGTGTGGTAGCTTGAGATACAGCTCAGATATTCCTGGCTAGCCTACAGAACACACAGTCCACGGACCCCATTAAAAGGATGGCCCAAGGGACCTCCAGCTCAGCCACTTAAAATATACAAGCAACTCCTGCAGCGCCATTCCAGAAAAATAAAAAAAAAAAAAAAAAAACAATAAAAACGTGGGCCAAAGAACTTAACAGACATTTCTCCAAAGAAGTAATAAAAATGGCTAACAAACACGTGAAAAGATGCCCAACATCACTCACTATCAGACAAATGCAAATCAAAACCACAATGAGGTACCACTTTACACCAATCAGGATGGCTGCCATCCAAAAGTCTGCAAGCTATAAATGCTGGAGAGGATGTGGGGAAAAGCGAACCCTCTTACACTGTTGGTGGGAATGCAAACTAGTACAGCCACTATGGAGAACAGTGTGGACATTCCTTAAAAAACTGGAAATAGAACTGCCATGTGACCCAGCAATCCCAATGCTCCACATAGACACTGAGGAAACCAGAATTGAAAGAGACACGTTTATCTCAATATTCATCACCACATTGTTTACAATAGCCAGTTCATGCAAGGCACCCAGTTGTCCATCATCTGATGAGTGGATCACAAAGCTGTTGTACATATATACAATGGAATATTACTCAGCATTGAAAAGAATATATTTGAATCGGTTCTACTCAGATGGACAAAACTGGAACCTATTATCCAGAGTGAAGTAACCCAGAAAGAAAAACAACAATA
>SRVM01041233.1:0-14927 GCA_007570785.1 Antilocapra americana
TGATATTGGAGTAAAGACAGTCATGGGATGAAGAAGCTGGCCTTGCAGGTGGCCATGGGGACACGGGGAGAACCCGAGCTGAGAGTGTCTGCATGTTTGATGAAATGTGAGGAAGACAAAGCAGCTGGCATTTAGTAACCATGGGGAGAATTACTGCCGAGGAGGTTGGAGAGGAGGCCGTGGACTTCGGTTTTCAAATTTGAGGAGACGCCATGGAAGACTTTGGAGCAGAGGGTCTCACTTCCACTCTGAAAGGATAGCTCAGGCTGTTGTGGGGAAAATAAATTATATGGTCAGAAGGACAGGAGGAAGGTACCGATTAGGAAGCTTTTTGGGTAACTGCTGAGACATCATGTTTGACTAAGACAAGAGAGATAGAAATGGAGGTAGTGACAAGAGGTCAAATTATTAATTTATTTTGCTAGTAAGACTAATGGAGCTTGAAGATGTACTGGATAAACAATCTTAGAAAATATTAAAAAAAATATAAAGTCTCTCTTTAGGCTACGCGAAAGAATAAATAGCAGTACCATTTTCTGAGATAGTTAAACCTGATATGGTGTCCTATAAACTAGAAAGACAAGCTATCCCCCTAGACACACACACACACACACACACACACACACAGATGGATGCATATATACACACATGCATATATAAACATGTGCACAATGTATCAAAGTGGAACACAAGCAGTATAACTGACTTAACACTCCCATTAAAAGCTGTAGGGAATCATGGCTGAGAGGCTCGGCCGTCACTGGTCCACAGCAATGATGAGATCTGCCAGGCAGGCACTGTGAGGCCCCTCTGCCCTGACATTGGGTAAAGTCCTTTATTAGTTTCTCAGTCTGCTATGTGGGATAAGCTCTATCATCCACTGCTCTCTGTGGCTCATGATTCCATTTCTTTGGATGCTCATTTTTGTCCATTTGCCTCTACAGTTCAAATCTATTATTGGGGTTGGAAAATTTATCCTATTTCAGGAAGGTAGAGCTTCCTCAAGCTTGCAGATTAGGGGTCTGGGGTTTGGTTTTGCACTCATGTAAAAAAAAAAAAAAGATTTTTTAAGACCAAGATCATGGCTTCTTTGGCCATATAATTATCTTAAAAAAATTAGCTTCTGATCTGTTTATAGTCAATTCTATATTCCTGCAACCTCACAAAAAGCTATTTCCTAGATAAAGTTCTCAAGTCTGGTTTAACCCTTTACTTTCTTGGCACCATGTCTCTCTGTTACTCTTGGTCTCTGCCTCTGTCTCTTTTTGCATGGTGGAAACTACATTGAAAGCATCAGGCTTGATGGGATGTCACATCTCTATTATCTGATCTTTGCCATGTGAAAGTCACTCAGTCATGTCTGACTCCTTGCAACCTGATGGACTATACAGTCCATGGAATTTTCCAGGCCAGGATACTGGAGCTGGTGGCCATTCCTTTCTCCAGGGGATCGAACCCAGGTCTCCCACATTACAGGCAGATTCTTTATCAGTTGAGCCACCAGGGAAGCCATAAAACTGTCTAAACAGACTTTATTTTTGTACCCCAAAGTCATTTTTGTACAATAACTTTTCCATCTTATTTTTACATTTTCATGTTCTAAATCCTTTCCATATCTGCTTACAGGCCAGCCAGTTCTTGCCTGTAATCATCTCTCTCTTCTCATGCCTTGTTAAATGTACCCAGTCACAACCCCCACTCACTACTAGTATTCTGCTTTCCAAACTTTTCCAAAAGAACTAGTACATTGGAACACAATCACAGGTGGCCACTATACCACATCTTTTTTCACTTGAAAATATTGGTCTCCATCTTTTCATGTCTCAAATATCAATTTCCTTACTTATTTCTACTCCTGTTAAGTTACTGCCTCATATTTTAGAATTAATAGTGGCAGGGTTTCACTCTTGGTATCAACTTAAGCTGATACCCAACAGTATTGCACTTTATTTCCAGTGACACAAATATGAGAATATGTTTAACACAGTGGATTGTATGGTTTAAATAAAGCTGGTAAATTTTTATGTTATGTTTTTTGTGATAATTAAGAATTCAGATAATATCTAAAAATAGAATCATAAACTTTTTTAAAAATTACCTTCAATTCAAAAAATTCCTCTTGCATCAAAAAAATATATAAATTCATCAATAAATAGACATGAAATTGAGACTATGTCCATAATTACTGATCAAGACAGAGTAAAACACTGATCATTAACCAAGAAGGAAAATAAATTACATAAGACAAGAACAATGGAGGCTAATAATTAAACAAACACAGAGTTTTACTGACAACAGATATATGGGAGATTCAAATTTGAATTCAACATCACAGTTTCAAGTATACTGAGCAGAAAATTGTCATTTACATACTTGATATATAGACAAAAACAAAAATGAAACTAACTTTGGGGAACAAGACATAAAAAGGAAATAATTGTTAAGACAGTGCTAAACAAAAATTAGAGAGAATTTATTTTCCCAGAATCTGAACACAACATACATATACTATTAAAAAAAAAGGATCCTTCTGAAAGAACTATAATTTTCAACTGCAACTATTTGTAAGTATTTAGACATTTAGAAGATTCAGAAGAATAAAGTTATTTTACTTTTAAGCTCTTATAGAATTTTTAGCACACTCAAGTTCAAAGGAACAAAATTGATTTTAAAAAAAACCATCACCATTACATGTTGCTTGCTATACAATGTAAGCATAAAGCCACTATTATTGGCTTAAATCCATAAATAGACCATTAGACCACAATGCTTTTGATAACATAAAAACCAGTCATTCCGTCACAGTAGCAACCGTGTCCACATGTCTTCATCTTGGAACTGCTGCAATAAAATTACCAGATTGGGGGAATTGTACTAGGTATTTCCTATGGATTATTTGCTCATCTAAATTTAATAATAATCCATTTTATAGACTAAAACACTGAGGCTTAGAGAGTTTTTAAAATCTTCCCCAAGTCTACACAACTAATGAGAGACAAAACTAGGTTTCCAACCTGGTTCTGTTGGACTCAAAAACTATATTTCTCTGACTTAAAAATGTCTGATCTAAATTTAGGAGAGATCCAAAGGATCTAAAGGATCAAAGGCCTAGGGAGAAGGAAATTAAATGATGAATGAGGTTAAATCACTTTAGTAATAGCATACACGAAAGTCATGACTGGGCTGAAAGTCTAACACACAGAAGGAGATACAGGCATATGAATATATAATAGAACTCTTTAGTATGCAAGTAGAAAATAACACTGCTTAACATTTGTCAAATGTGATACATTTTATAACACACTTTAGCATATGTTGCCTCATTCCCCTTCTCCAAACTCTACAAGTCAGGCAGGGCAATTATTATTATCCCTATTTGACAGATGAAGGTCAGAGAAGTTACACGACTTGCCTGAATTCATTTAGCTAGCAAATGGCCAAGCTGGGACTGAAATCTATTTTCTACTGCCAACTCCAGTGTTCCTTCCACTATTCCATGCTGACACTCCTAATGCTATGTATAATTTTGTTTTATAGTTTACAATGTACTTTCAGCTATGTTACTCTACTAGATCTCATTTGATACTATTTCTTTGTCCCCAGGAACACATCTAATATGTGGCTTTAGCATTTGCCTTGTAAGATAATTGCTGTGCCTCAGGGAGAACCATTATTGAGGTAAGGCAGTTACAATACCTTAAAAAATATTTTCTTAATGAAAGAAAATTTCTAAGGTTTTGTCTGAAAAACCAACTATAGTATATTTACATATGTGTTAATTTTTGCCTTTGATGCTAAAAGAATGTTGCAGCTTTTAGTTACTATCACACACAAATTCTTTGCTGCTGGGAAATGTAGATTGATAGGTAAATAATTATCTCTATTGGAGTATTATCTTCTAGAAAGATTTAGCAATGTATATCTAGTCTAGATGATATCTTACTGTTTCAATCTTTTAAATTTGGAAACAAATTTACATCAAATAATTCTTGGATATTTCTTTATTTTGTGGAATTTGATAGCTGAAACTCAAGAGGAACCAAGTGAATGGGCACTTGGATGAACAGCCAACCATTCAGTTAGATTCAGAACTAAGTCCACTCTCTTGTTTGTAGATTAAAATGGTGCCTCAATTTTTTTAAAAGATGTCTCTGAGAGCCAGGAGACAAGGCTTTGGATACTATCTCTTACTACCTGTATAAAGTTGACCAAGCCACTTAGTTATTCTAAACATCAGATGTACTTAAATATCTGTTTATACAGATAAATAAATCTCTATTTTTATCAGGCTGATTTAGCTATTCTCTGTCAAACAGATACCAATCGCTTATGTTGAATCTAATGAGTGGTATAAATATAGCATATGTTGACCTAGCTGAATTCAAAATGGTGTCTGTAAGTATCTGTTGATTACAAAATAACCAAGTTCTTGGGTAGAAATCACTCCTCTTTCAAACACCACTTGGATTATTGAACTTTCCAGAAAAGCTAAATTAAACATGAAAGTAATTTTGCCCCGCCTCTTTGGAACATCTCTATTCCATTTGAGTAACTTGTACAATACGTTCAGTACGTTACATTCTAGTAAGAGGATAGTAGAAACAGAACTGTTGATAAGGGCTCCCTTCCAACTTAAAAACACCTTTTGCAAGCAACTTGATGTTTAGAGGATCCAGTGGAAAGAACAATGATGGGTCATTTGAAGAATGGAGTTCTAGGCCTAGTCAGGGATCTAATTAGCTATGTGCCCTTGTGTGCAAGTCCCATAATCTTTTGGGACTTCAGTTTCTTTACTTAAATACTTATCACTTGGGCTTCCCTGATGGCTCAGCTTGTAAAGAATCCACCTGTAATGTGGGAGAACTGGGTTCAATAACTGGGGCTGGGAAGATCCCCTGGAGAAAGGAAAGACTACCCACTCCGGTACTCTGACCGCATGGAGATTCTCTGGTACCTGGAGAATCGCATGGACTGTGTCATCCACGGTGTCACAAAGAGTCAGACACGACTACCGGCTTCCACTTCACTTATGACAAGGCTTGATCTAGTTCTTTTCAGCTTTAACTATCTTCAGATATATGAAATAAGACAATCTACTTTACTCTCTTCAAATTATTCCTAACATAGCTTCTTGCTGGAAGATTGCAGCCTTGCCTCATTTTCCAAGTGTCAAAATTCTTTTCATCAAACCCTGGCTCTGCCGAGGCTCCTATGACCCTCGGTAACAATTACAGAGCTAGGATACATACATGTGCGGCTTTTATTGTTGTTTTGATTCCACTTCCTCCGCAGGCAACTGCTCACATGCTGTGCTGAGATAAGATGAAAGTTTGCTGCTAATTACTAAGGTTGTGCTTCTAAAGAGTGTGGGCCAGTAATTGAATTGCAGCATCTAGAGTTGAGTATTAGCTAATAACTTTGTTCCCACAGTGCTAAAGTGTAATTAGTTATTCTAGTCAAAGAGTGAGAAGCTCACTGGCTGTTTCTCTAGTGCTGCAGTTGTCAGGAGTTGGAAACTACAGTTTTCAAAAGAACAAAGCTGTGGATGGACTGAGTGATTGAGATGTGTCAGTTTCCCACCAACATGCATGTGCGTACACACACTGCAGAGCCAACAAGGCTCCTGGAAGCAAAGTTTGAGCTCTCATCATTGTAAGGTCTGGTTAAAGAGATCTAGGCTCTGGGGCACAAATTTTGAAAACTTATATGCGAGTATTAGCTGGCATTAGAATATATGATAACCTCACTTGAAGCTTCCTATAATAATATATTCATATATTGCTACCAAATTACTATTTGTTAATTAAAACATATATCTGTGATTTATTCTATTTGGAACTATGTTTACAAATATGCTTACAGCCAAGATAGATCTGCCAGTATCATTTTCTATTTGTTATTAGCTATTATTATTGTTAGCTATTATTTATTGTTAGCTAGTTGTGTTATCCTTATGTGAAAGGGCATCATATTCCATACATTACTATGATTGGAGGTATTATCTCCTAATAGCACAGGTAAAATAATATGTAACTTGAGAAGAATCTCTGCCCTGTTTTCTTAGAAAACACAAACTATATAGCTCATCTGATACTTAAGAGAATTTTGGGTCTGGATGAAAGATAATCTCTGAGGAGTAAGCTAATTATTTTTAGTTGAGAATCACATGGGATAAGGGGAAAGTATGAAAGATCATAGTTGATTGAGGACATAAGCAGGGAAGGAGAGGGAGTATAAGAGTTTATGTTTTTGAGGGTCAGCTGGGTTCTGGGAAAATTTTGCATAGAGAATATAAAAATAAATGACAAATAAATGCAGAGACAGACCATGTGCATGGTTTGGAACACTGACTATTGTAAAAATGGAAGAAGCACTTCCCTAATTGATTCACAGATGATAATGCAAATCAAAATCCTAGCAGAATCTTTTGAAGAATTAACAAGGTAATTTTATAATTTATGTGGATATGTAAAATGTATACAATAGCCAAATCACAGCCAATTGATAGGAAAAATACTAGAAGACATACTGCCTATATTTCCCTATTAAAAACTATAGTAATTAGTATATTGTGGTATAGCATATGTCTTAGTCTTGTCAGGCTGCCACAACAGAATATTATAGACTGGGTGACTTATCAGTTCAGTTCAGTTGCTCAGTCAGTCGTGTCTCTTTGTGACCCCATGGATTGCAGCATGCCAGGCCTCTCTGTCCATCCCCAAATCCTGGAGTTTATCAAACTCATGTCAATTGAGTCAGTGAGGCCATCCAACCATCTCATCCTCTGTTGTCCCCTTCTCCTCCCACCTTCAATCTTTCTCAGCATTAGGGTCTTTTCAGATGAGTCAGTTCTTCACATCAGATGGGCAAACAATTGGAGTTTCAACTTCAACATCAGTCCTTCCCAAGAATATTCGGGATTGATTTTCTTTAGCATGTACTGGTTGGATCTCCTTGCAGTCCAAGGGACTCTCAAGAGTCTTCTCCAACACCACAGTTCAAAAGCATCAGTTCTTTGGCACTCAGCTTTCTTCACCGCCCAACTCTCACATCCATATATGACCACTGGAAAAACCATAGCCTTGACTAGACGGATGTCTAGTAATGTCCCTGCTTTTTAATATGCTGTCTAGGTTGGTCATAGGATGAGATGGCTGGATGGCCATCACCGACTCGATGAACATGGGATTGGGTAGACTCCGGGAGTTGGTGATGGACAGGGAGGCCTGGCGTGCTGCGATTCATGGGGTCACAAAGAGTCAGACATGACTGAGTGACTGAACTGAACTGAACTGAGGTTGGTCATAACTTTCCTTCGTCTTTTAATTGACACTGTTTCCACTGTTTCCCCATCTATTTCCCATGAAGTGATGGAACAAAATGCCACGACCTTAGTCTTCTAAATGTTGAGCCTTATGCCAACTTCTTCACTCTCCTCTTTCACTTTCATCAAGAGACTCTTTAGTTCCTCTTCACTTTCTGCCATAAGGGTGGTGTCATCTGCATATCTGAGGTTATTGATATTTCTCCTGACAATCTTGATTCCAGTGTGTGCTTCCTCCAGCCCAGCGTTTCTCATGATATACTCTGCCTATAAGTTAAATAAGCAGGGTGACAATATACAGCCTTGACATACTTCTTTTCCTATTGGGAACCAGTCTGTTGTTCCACGTCCAGTTCTAATTGTATACTAACTGCATACAGGTTTCTCAAGAGGCGGGTCAGGTGGTGTGGTATTCCCATCTCTTTCAGAATTTTCCACAGTTTATAGTGATCCACATAGTCAAAGGCTTTGGCATAGTTAATAAAGCAGAAACAGATGTTTTTCTGGAACTCTCTTGCTTTTTCAATGATCCACCAAATGTTGGCAATTTGATCTCTGGTTCTTCTGCCTTTTCTAAAGCCAGCTTGAACATCTGAAAGTTCACGGTCCATGTATTGCTGAAGCCTGGCTTGGAGAATTTTAAGCATTGCTTTACTAGCATGTGAGATGACCACAGTTCGAAAGCATCAATTCTTCATCACTCAGCTTTCTTTATAGTCCAACTCTCACATCCATACATGACTACTGGACAAACAATAGCCTTAACTAGATGGACCTTTGTTGGCAAAGTAATGTCTCTGCTTTTAAATATGCTGTCTACGTTGGTCATAACTTTTCTTCCAAGGAGTAAGCATCGTTTAATTTCATGGCTGCATGAACTTCATGGGTGACATATAAAACTGGAAATTTATTTCTCACAATTCTTGAGGTTGGGACATCTTAGATCAAGACGTTGGTAGATTTGGTAATTATCAAAGGTAATCAATAAGATTCAGTGATATCCCTATCAAAATGTCAATGGCATTTTTCACAGACATAACTAGAACAAATAATTTTAAAAACTGTATGGAAACACAAAAGATCCCAAATGGCCAAAGCAATCTTAAGAAAGAACAAAGCTGGAGGAATCGAGCTCCCTGACTTCAGACCCAAATACAAAACTTCAGTCATCAAAAAAGTATGGTACTAGCACAAAAACAGACACATGGATAAATGGCGCAGAATAGAGAGTCCAGAAATAAAACCACATACTTATTGTCAATTAATACATGACGAATGAAATAGGAATAAATAATAGAGAAAAAACAGTCTCCTCAATAAATGGTGCTGGAAAAACTGGAGAGCTGCATGTAAAAGAATAACATTAGAATAGTCTGTACACTGTACACAAAAATAAACTCAAAATGAATTAAAAACCTATGGTTTTAAAAAAAACCTATTAAAAAAATGGATTAAGACTGACACTATAAAATTCCTAGAGGAAAACATAGGCAGAACACTTTTGGACATAAATTGTAGCAATATATTTTGGCTCTAGCTTTGAAAGCAAAAGAAATGAAGGCAAAAATAAATACATGGAACCTAATTAAACTAAAAACTTTTCCCCAGCAAATGAAACCATCAACAAAACAAAAATATAACCAACTAAATGAGAGAAGATATTTGCAAATAATATGACCAGTAAAAGGTTAATTTCCAAAATATATAAATACCTCATACAAGTCAATAGAAAAAGATTAAAAACAGGCAGAAAACTTGAATAGATATTTTTCCAAATATGGCATACAACAGGCAACAGGCACAAAACAAGATGTTCGGTATCACTAATTATCAGAGAAATACAAATCAATACAACAATGAAATATCACATCATACCTGTCAGAATTACTGTCATTAAAAATACCACAAATACAAATATTGGAGAGAATATGAAAAAGGGGGACCTTTTGTATATAGTTGGTAGGAATGCAAACTGGTACATCCAGTGGGAAAAAGGATAGACTGTATTTTCCTGGGCTCCATATCCACTGCAGATGGTGACTGCAGCCATGGAATTAAAAGATGCTTACTCCTTGGAAGGAAAGTTATGACCAACCTCAGTTCAGTTCAGTTCAGTCACGCAGTCATGTCCGACTCTTTGTGACCCCATGAATCGCAGCATGCCAGGCCTCCCTGTCCATCACCAACTCCCGGAGTCTACCCAAACCCATGTTCATCGAGTCGGTGATGGCCATCCAGCCATCTCATCCTATGACCAACCTAGACAGCATATTAAAAAGCAGAGACATTACTTTGTCAACAAAGGTACATCTAGTCAAGGCTATGGTTTTTCCAATAGTCATGTATGGATGTGAGAGTTGGACAGTGAAGAAAGCTGAGTGCCAAAGAATTGATGCATTTGAACTGTGGTGTTGGATTGCATCACTAACTCGATGGACATGGGTTTGGGTGGACTCCGGGAGCTGGTGATGGACAAGGAGGCCTGGTGTGCTGCGGTTCATGGAGTCACAAAGAGTCAGACACGACTGAGCGACTAAACTGAACTGAATGGGTTTGGTGTGCCTTTTGGCCACCTGTATTTTTGTGCTCATGGTTATGTTCCTGCTTTGTTGAGAATTAGCTTGGTATGTCTTCCTCTGAAATTTGTTGGCTCTTGGGTGCCTCCACGACTTGAAATCTGTCAGTCTTGCCCAGAATGCTCTTGACCATGTTATTTGATTTTTCTTAGTGTTTTGGGCTTGGCACTGTTGTGTTTTTTGTTTTTTGTTTTTCTTTCAAGAAATCCCTCCTCCAGCAAATATTTACCCAGCCTCTCATCTGCTGGTAGTCTGCCTTTCCCACTGTCCTTCTGCTGTCTACAGTTGGGCTCCTATAATACCCATTAAATCTCTCAGAGAATTTAAATCAGTATCAGTTCAGTATCATAATTTAAATAGCATAATAAAATCATGTGTTAGTAATATCTCTCTACCTTATTAAACCTGAAGTGTTCTAAGCCAGGGAACATGATTTGGTCATCTTCTAACACTGAATAGCACAGTTACTTAAATTAAGCAAATATTTAATAGATGTTTTTCATAAATTAAGAATCAGTTCAACTCAGTCACTCACTGTGTCTGACTTTTAGCAACCCCATTGACGGTAGAATGCCAGGCTTCCCTGTCCATCAGCAACTCCTGGAGCCTACTCAAACTCACGTCCATTGTGTCAGTGATGCCATCAAATCATCTCAGCTTCTGTCATCCTCTTCTCTTCCCACCTTCAATCTTTCCCAGAATCAGGGTTTTTTACAATGAGTCGCTTCTTCACATCAGGTGGGCAAAGTATTGGAGTTTCAGCTTCAGCATCAGTCTTTCCAATGAATATTCAGGACTGATTTTCTTTAGGATGGATTGGTTGGATATCCTTGCAGTCCAAGGGAGTCTCAAGAGTCTTGAACACCACAGTTCAAAAGCATCAATTCTTCAGTACTCATCTTTCTTTAATAGTCCAACTCGCACATCCATACATGACTACTGGAAAAACCATAGCTCTGACTAGATGGACATTTGTTAGTAATGTCTCTGCTTTTTAAAATGATGTCTAAAAATAAGTTGGAGTTACAGCTCAATAACCTGCAGGCAAGGATTGAGAAGATGCAGGTAAGCTTTAACAAGGACTTAGAAGAAATGAAAAAGAGTCAAAATACAATAAATAATGCAATAAATGACATCAAAAACACCCTGGAGGGAACCAACAGTAGAATAACAGAGATAGAAGACAGAATAAGTGAGGCAGAAGACAGAATGACAGAAATAAATGAAACAGAAAGGAAAAATGAAAAAAGAATTAAAAGAAATGAAGACAATCTTAGAGACCTCTGGGACAATATTAAACGCACCAATATTCGAATCATAGGAGTCCCAGAAGAAGAAGACAAAAAGAAAGACCATCAGAAAATTCTTGAAGAGATAATTGTAGAAAACTTCCCTAAATTGGGGAAGCAAATAGCCACTCAGGTCCAAGAAACACAGAGAATCCCAAATAGAATGAACCCCAAGCGGGACACCCCAAGACACATATTAATCAAATTGGCAAATATCAAATACAAAGACCAAATATTAAAAGCAGCAAGGGAGAAGCAAAAGATAACTCACAAGGGGAATCCCATAAGGATAACTGCTGATCTCTCAACAGAAACGCTTCAGGCCAGAAGGGAATGGCAAAACATACTTAAAGTCATGGAAGAAAACAATCTACAACCCCGACTACTGTACCCAGCAAGGATCTCATTCAAATTTGAAGGAGAATTCAAAATTTTCTCAGACAAGCAGAAACTGAGAGAATTCAGCAATACCAAACCAGCCCTCCAACGAATGCTAAAGGATCTTTCCTAGATAGGAAACACCGATGGGATAGATAATCTGGAACCCAAAACAATAAAATAAATGGCAGCGGGATCATTTTAAAATAAAGGCAGTGAAAAGAGATAAAGATGGACATTACATAATGATCAAAGGATCAATCGAGGAAGAAGAAATAACAATTATAAATATTTATGCACCTAACATAGGAGCTCCACAATATGTAAGGCAAATGCTAACAAATATGAAAGGGGAAATCAACAACAACACAATAATAGCAGGAGACTTTAATACACCACTCACACCAATGGATAGATCAACTAGACAGAAAAGTAACAAGGAAATTCAAACTTTAAATGAAACAATAGACCAACTAGACCTAATTGATATCTATAGGTCATTCCACCCCAAAACAAGGAATTTCACCTTTTTCTCAAGTGCACACGGGACCTTCTCCAGCATAGATCACATCCTGGGCCATAAATCTAACCTTGATAAATTCAAAAATATTGAAATCATCCCAAGCATCTTTTCTGACCACAATGCAGTGAGATTAGATATCAACTACAGGAGAAAACCTCTCAAAACTTCCAACATATGGAGGCTCAACAACACACTGCTGAATAACCAACAAATCGCAGAAGAAATTAAAAATGAAATTCAGTTATGCATGGAAACGAATGAAAATGAAAACACAACAGCTCAAAACCTATGGGACACTGTGAAAGCAATGCTAAGGGGAAAGTTCATAGCAATACAAGCTCACCTCAGGAAACAAGAGAAAAATCAAATAAATGACCTTACTTTACACCTAAAGCAACTAGAAAGGGAAGAGATGCAGAAGCCCAGGTCTAGTAGAAGGAAAGAAATCTTAAAGATCAGGGCAGAAATAAATGCAAAGGAATCAAAAGTGACCATAGCAAAAATCAACCAAGCCAAAAGCTGGTTCTTTGAGAAGATAAATAAAATTGACAAACCGTTAGCCAGACTCATCAAGAAACAAAGGGAGAAGAACCAAATCAACAGAATTAGAAATGAAAACGGAGAGATCACAACAGAAAACACAGAAATACAAAGGATCATAAGAGACTATTATCAGCAACTATATGCAAATAAACTGGACAATTTGGATGAAATGGACAAATTCCTAGAAAAGTATAACTTTCCAAGACTAAACCAGGAAGAGATAGATAATATTAATAGACCCATCACAAGCATGGAAATTGAAACCGTAATCAGAAATCTTCCAAAAAACAAAAGCCCAGGACCAGATGGCTTCACAGCTGAATTCTACCAAAAATTTAGAGAAGAGCTAACACCTATTCTACTCAAACTCTTCCAGAAAATTGCAGAAGAAGGTAAACTTCCAAACTCATCCTATGAGGCCTCCACCACCCTAATCCCAAAACCCGGCAAACATCCCACAAAAAAAGAAAACTACAGGCCAATATCACTGATGAACTTCGATGCAAAAATCCTCAACAAAATTCTAGCAAATAGAATCCAACAACACATCAAAAAGATCATACATCATGATCAAGTAGGCTTTATCCCAGGGATGCAAGGATTCTTCAATATTCGTAAATCGATCAATGTAATACACCACATTAACAAATTGAAAAATAAAAATCACATGATTATCTCAATAGATGCAGAGAAAGCCTTTGACAAAATTCAACATCCATTTATGATAAAAACCCTCCAAAAAGCAGGAATAGAAGGAACATACCTCAACATAATAAAAGCTATATATGACAAACCCACAGCAAACATTATCCTCAATGGTGAAAAACTGGAAGCATTCCCCCTGAAATCAGGGACAAGACAAGGGTGCCCACTCTCACCACTACTATTCAGCATAGTTTTTGAAGTTTTGGCCACAGCAATCAGAGCAGATAAAGAAATCAAAGGAATACAGATTGGAAAAGAAGAAGTAAAACTCTCTCTGTTTGCAGATGACATGATCCTCTATATTGAAAACCCTAAAGACTCTACGAGAAAATTACTAGAGCTAATCAGTGAATATAGCAAAGTTTCAGGATACAAAATCAACACACAGAAATCCCTGGCATTCCTATACACTAACAGTGAGAAATCAGAAAGAGAAATTAAGGAAACAATTCCATTCACCATCGAAACAAAAAGAATAAAATACTTAGGAGTATTTCTACCTAAAGAATCAAAAGACTTGTATATAGAAAACTATAGAACACTGATGAAAGAAATCAAGGAGGACACAAACAGATGGAGAAATGTACCGTGTTCGTGGATTGGGAGAATCAATATAGTGAAAATGAGTATACTACCTAAAGCAATCTATAGATTCAATGCAATTCCTATCAAGCTACCAGAGGTCTTCTTCAAAGAATTAGAACAAATAATTTCTCAATTTGTATGGAAATACAAAAAACCTCATATAGCCAAAGAAATCTTGAGAAAGAAGAATGGAACTGGAGGAATCAACCTACCTGACTTTAGGCTATACTACAAATCCACAGTCATTAAGACAGTATGGTACTGGCACAAAGACAGAAACATAGATCAATGGAACAGAATAGAAAGCCCAGAGATAAATCCACGCATCTATGGACACCTTATCTTTGACAAAGGAGCCAAGAATATACAATGGAGAAAAGACAACCTCTTTAACAAGTGGTGCTGGGAAAACTGGACAGCCACTTGTAAAAGAATGAAACTAGATCACTTTCTAACACCATACACAAAGATAAACTCAAAATGGATCAAAGATCTAAGCATAAGACCAGAAACTATAAAACTCCTAGAGGATAACATAGGCAAAACACTCTCTGCTATAATCCAAAGCGGGATACTCCATGACCCACCTCCCAGAATATTGGAAATAAAAACACGAATAAACAAATGGGACCTAATTAAAATTAAAAGCTTTTGCACAACAAAGGAAACTATAAGCAAGGTGAAAAGACAGCCTTCAGAATGGGAGAAAATAATAGCCAATGAAGCAACAGACAAACAATTAATCTCAAAAATTTACAAACAACTCCTGCAGCTCCATTCTAGAAAAATAAACAACCCAATTAAAAAGTGGGCCAAAGAACTTAACAGACATTTCTCCAAAGAAGATATAAAAATGGCTAACAAACACATGAAAAGATGCTCAACATCACTCATTATCAGAGAAATGCAAATCAAAACTACAATGAGGTACCACTTTACACCAGTCAGAATGGCTGCCATCCAAAAGTCTACAAGCAATAAATGCTGGAGAGGATGTGGAGAAA
>SRVM01041243.1:0-37781 GCA_007570785.1 Antilocapra americana
CCCTGCCAGCGCCCTATCCCCACCCCTGCCCCCCACCCTCGGGGTCTGCCTGCCTGCGCCCTGTCACCCCCGCCCCCCACCCTCGGGGTCTCCCTGCCTGCACGCTGTCCCCACCTCCATCCATCTCCCCAGTGTGGTCCTTCCATGATTCCCATCCTGCTGTAAGCAGCCCCGTCTCCCAGCAGGGCTCACTGAGGCTCGGTGCTTCAGCGACTTGCTCAAGGCTGAGCAGTTAGCACAGCAGGGCTTCGGGGAAGAGATGCAGGCCCACCAGGCGCGGGCACGTCAGCCCGTGTGACCACCCTGAGCCTGGTGCCCAGGTCGCTGCTTCTTTACCCCTTACGTGTGGGACCTTCACTTCCTCACATCATGTTCCCGTTTCCCTTGAAATTTTAATTCTCAGTTTCCCTTTGCATAGACTTGTGGTTTCCCAGTAAGAAGTAGGAGATTCCTTATGAGTTAGTAAAGACAGTGAAGCTTTCTGTGACAATGGTGGTGGAAGTGATGGTGATGAAGAAGTTGGCGGTGGTGATGATGATGAGGGGTGACGATGGGGATGTCAGTGTTGGTGGTGATGATGGCGATGATGTTGGTGATGGTGGAGGTGACGATGGTGATGTAATGGTGATGAAGAAGTTGGCGGTGGTGATGTTGAAGGTGACGATGGGGATACCAGTGTTGGTGGTGATGATGGTGGTGATGTTGGTGATGGAGGTGTTGAGATGATGAGGGTGACGATGGTGATGATGGTGGTGATGTTGATGATGAGGGTTATGATGGTGACAGCAGTGGTGATGATGATGATGGTGATGATGCTCTGCATCCCAGACCAGGGTGAGGGACCTGATGCTGGTTCACCTGGGCCAGGCACCAGACATGCAGGATTCAGCTCAGGTGTTTGGGGTCAGATGGGGTCCTGGAGGCGACAATGTGGTCTTCAGCAAGAGTGAGGTGGTCTTAGGAGTTACCTGTTGAGGAGGTAGGGCAATGTATCCTAGAAAGCTGCCAGCACAGATTTCTTGACTACCCTGGGCCCTGTGCATACCCCTTGCAGGGCATCCTCGTAAAAGTGGATGGAACCCAATGCCCCTTCTCAGGTGGGGTTTCCTTGAGCACATCTCCCCAGACTGACCGACCCTGCCTGGCCCAGGCTCTATGACAGCCAGCTCACCCCAGAGAGGGCCTGGGGCCTGGTGCTCAGCGTCGGACCCTCAGGCTGAGGTGCCTGGCGGCTCCCAGCCCCACGGGCATCTCCGCAGTTAAGGGGTGGCCTGACTCTCAGTAGCTTCTGTTTTGTGTGCATTTGCACGAGCTGTTGGTCCTTCCTGGCGTGCTCTGGGGGCAGCCTGTCTGGGCCCCCCACACTGACCTCAGCCCTCCCTGACACTGCAGAGGCCTGTGGAAGCAGATCCGTGTATGATGGGCCAGAGCAGGAGGAGTACTCTACGTTCATCATCGATGACCCCCAGGAGACCTACAAGACGCTGAAGCAGGTCATCACCGGGGTCGGGGCCCTGGAGCAGGAGCATGCCCAGTACAAAAGGGACAAGTTCAAGAAGACCAAGTATGGAAGCCAGTGAGTATGGGGTGTCAGCGGTGCGGGGAGTCGGGGGTGTGGGGGCTCCCTTGGACCACCAGCCTGCAGGCAGGGCAGGCTTCCTGCTTCCTTCCGAGCAGTTCCCTCTGGACTATGTCCTGGAGCAGCGCCTTCTACCCCGACCCCCAGACCCTCAGGCCCCCAGGCTCCCCACCTCCTGAACCATTTGCTTCTGAAATTAGGCTTTCATGGGCCAGTGGCCCTGCCTCCAGGAGGCACCTTCAGCCCCTCTCCAGGCTGGCTGTGGACCCCACCCCACGTCCTGGGAGGGACAGACTGCAGAAACAGACTGAGCCAGGTCACCTGCGCTCTGCGCCACTCATTGCAGACGGATCAGCCAGGGTTCCCTGTCCTCCTGCTCTGAGTGTGGGGCAATGAGAGTCCATGAGCAGTTGGAGCCCACGGACCCAGGCAGAGATTACCCAGCACACACTTGGCATGGGCCCAACCCCCCTCCCTGCTCCCCCTTCCTTCCAGGGAGCACATGGGTTTGGTTTGGGAAGAGAAGGGGGCCTCTGGGAGAGACCTTGACTGTGGCCAGGCTGCGAGGGTGCCCAGTGTCTCCGGAGATGCCGACCGTGTCTGCTCCCGGCTCCACAGACACTCGCATCACCTTCCAGGCCCTCTAACACCCTCTGTCAGAGCCGGTGTCAGCCGTGTGAAGATGCTGCCTTTTCCTAAACATGGCAGACCCGCCGTGTTGGAAACAGCCGTGACTCACAGCTGTGCCAGCATCCAATGGGGCACAGCACCTCGGTGCCTGTTCCCGGAGCTCACAGTCTGCACACACCTGCACGAGGGGCCCCACCCGCTGGGACTGGGCTCACGGTGGGCACTTCCCTGTGTGGTTCGGGCAGACTTCTTCCCCTTCTTGTCTGCATTTTCTGTGCATGTTACAAGGGTTGTGCATCACAAGCCAAGGCAGGAGCAGGCAGTGAGAGTTCAGAAGTGTGCCAGGCATGAGGCAGCCCGTGCTCACACTCCCGTCCCCACACCCTGTAGGGAGTACCCCATTGGAGACAAGAGCTTCCAGAGCTACATCAGGCAGCAGTCTGAGACCCCTGCCCATTCCATGTGAAGTCTCTGGACACGATCTCCCAGGATGGCGCCCTGAGCTACACCAGAAGAGCCTATGTTCAGGGAGGAGAGAACCAGACCAGAGGGCAGCTCGTCAGACGTCCAGCTCACGAACTTCTGAGGCTCCCGGGCCATTTCCGGGTAGCCACGCACTTGGTCATGTTGGCGGCAGATGAGCTGGCCCTCCTGGAACACGGTGCTGGCAACACCACAGCCTGCAAGGCGCGCCCGTGTCACACGCACGTTTGTCTGCGGCACGAAGGCCCCGCTTCACCTGAGCAGGGACGTTCTGAGCATTATTCTCCTGTGAGCCTGCTGCCCGGGTGACCACCAGCACAAGGCCCCCCGGTTTCAGCTTTGACACTGGTGTCACCCCCGGTCGGAGGGTCAGGGCCACACGGAGACCCCAGCTGGAGGATGGCCTTGGTCTTCGGGGCCAGGTCCTCTTGCAGAGATTCCCTGGGGGTCCCAGCCTTCATTCCCACCGTGCTGCTGAAATGCATCCACCCAACTGCCACATCAAGGAAAGCTGTGTTGTTTGCTGTCAGTGGGGCTTAAAGTAGAATGCCACCCTTCTGGAGTTTGGGGAAGTTTGTAAAAATGGAAATGTGCATTATTTTCAAGCCGTTTTTCTTAATGTTTTTAAAGAACCATTTTAAATTAGCTCTTTGATATAAAGTATTAATAACTTGGAAGCCTCTGCCATTCAAGGAAGGTGCCACCTGAGGACTAAAAAGGGAATGGGTGTGTCTCGTGGGTGACAAGGCCTCAACACAAGGCCTCCCGGTTTCAGCTTTGACGTTGGTATCACCCCTGGTCGGAGGGTCAGAACCACACGGAGACCCCAGTTTGAGGATGGCTTCGATCTTTGGGGACAGGGGTCCTCTTGCAGAGGTTTGGTGACAATAGGTGACAAAAAAGGGAATGGCTATGTCTCTCGGACTTGGCCAAGTCAAGCACCGAGAGAAAAGGGAGGGAGAACCACTGGGCCAGCACTGGGTGGCCTCTGGAACAGGCCGGGGGCAGAGCTGCCGCCTCTGATGCCCTGAGGTCAGCCAGGCTGAGCCTGAATTTGGAAAGCCCCATTTGGACCCCTAGGACCCGGTACCCTGTGCTGTCACTGGAGATCCAGATGGCAGATAGAAATGTTACCAGTTGTCACAAATGGTGGAAGAAAATGTTGCAAAAAAGAAACTTGGCCTCACACAACTGTTAGGCTGCTCCAAACTGCAGTTTTTAACATGAATTTGTAACTTAATATTTCTAAGATACTAATGATGTGCGATGTATTTTACTGGCTAATTAAAACAGACCTTTTATTCTTTCTGAGACTGACTTGGTTTCACAGGAGCACCCATTGATAATATGCCCCTGTGGAGATGGGGGTGGGTGGTGGAGTGGGACAGGAAGGAGTTTGATGACACCCACGTGATGGGAGGTGAGCTTCCCCTGCCGGCCAGTGGGGTCGTCATGACGACGGGTGGGACACTTCTCATGACAGGTGAGGTCCTCTGACAGCAAATGAGGCCCCCCTGACGACAGGTGAGGTGCCTCTGATGATGGATTAGGCCCCCCAGTGACAGGCAGTGTTGGTTGGCGGATCCCAGGCCTCCTGTGAACTATGGTGCTGTGAGATGTTCGGGGATGGACATGGAAAATGGGGATTAGTCATTCTGAACATTGACAACACAGTGCTGTCAGCCAGGTGCTCAAGAAACCTCTGCTGTGACTTGTCCTCCATGGTCCCAGAGGAGAAGAGAAGTTTGTACTGAATAGATCATCAGAACCTTTCTGTTAGGCTGTGTTATAGGCTGAACTGTGCCCCTCAAAGTGTGAAATCCTGACCCCCAGGACCTCAGAAAGTGACTGCATCTGAGACAGGCCTTTAGAGAGATGACGAAGGTAACCTGAGGCCACTAGGGGCCCCCAATCCAGTCTGCCCGGTGTCCTTTTAGGAAGAGGCGATTAGGACTGAGACACACACAGGGGACGACCCTGGGAGGACGTGGCGAGGAGGCTGTGTCTACACACCAAGGAGAGAGGCCTCCAGAGAGCAGCCTACCCACGCCTGGGCTTCTGACCCCGGGCTCCAGACCCAGAGCGTCTGCTGTGGGCACTGCCTGAGCACTGGCTACAGACACACCAGCAAAAGGCCCCACTGAAAAGGCAGGGAAGGGTTTCGTCAGCACAGTTCTGAGGAGCCTGTCCCCGGGCGGCGGCCTGCCCCCTCAACGTCACATTTGGGCAGATCTCCCCTTGTCTGGTGTGGGGAGGACGCAGGATGCCGCCGGGCCCCAGATCACCAGCCAAGTGGCATTACCACCGCCCCCAAGTCCTTTGTACCTGAGAAGGGTCAAAGCGTTCGCTCAAGGCTCGGCAGACACAGCACCAGGAGCCCCGGAGCCGCAGGCCAGCCCAACCACCGCCCTCCGCCTTTGCTGTGGCTGGGGGCCCAGGGAGGCCCCTCTGGCCACGTCCTGGGGCCGGGCACCCACTGGCCTCTGCCCCTGCGGTGATGTCACAGGGGCCACCTAGCAACAGTGGGCAGCTCCCTGCGGGGCGGAAGCCATGTGCTCCGGCTGAGGGCCGCTCAGAAGCGCCATCCCCCACTCTGCTGTGACCGGAACGCAGGGAGGATGGACAAGGACTGCCCAGCCGCACACAGGAGGCACCGGCCCGGCCCCGGCGCCCCTCCCTCGGGTGTGGGCCCCGCACACCTCAAGGTGGCCAGCGAGATGGCCGAGCTGCAGCGGAGCCGGAGTGTGGGCGGCTTGCTCCAGAAGGGGGACCCACCGCGCTGCATCAAGAAGCTGTGCAAGGAGCTAGGTGGGGGCAGGCAGCTGACCCAGAGCTAACGTGGTCCCCCGATCCCCGCACGGCCCCTGCCTGGGATCCTGACGGCCACGGGGTTGCATGGCTGCCCCTGAGGGCTGCAAGTGGCCGGGCCGGCCGGGGGCTGCGGGGGCCCGTCCTACGGGCCAGGGGCTGCAGGGGGCCATCCCGGGGGCCAGGGGCTGCGGGGGCCCATCCTAGGGGCCGGGGACTGCGAGTGCCCATCCTAGGGGCCGGCTGGGGGCTGCAGGGGGCCATCCTAAGGGCCTGGGGGCTTTGGGAGGACATCCTAGGGGCCGGGGGCTGCGGGAGGGCCATCCTGGGGGCCAGGGGCTGCGAGGGCCCATCCTAAGGGCCTGGGGGCTTTGGGAGGACATCCTAGGGGCCAGGAGCTGCGGGGGGCCATCCTGGGGGCCGGGGGCTGCGAGGGCCTATCCTGGGGACTGGGGGCTGTGGGGTGGCCATCCTAAGGGCCTGGGGGTTTTGGGGGGCCTATCCGAGGGCTGAGGGGGCTCATCCTGGGGGCCGGCCTGGGGATGCAGGGGACCATCCTAAGGGCCAGTGACTGTGGTGGTCCCATCCTGGGGGCCTGGAGGCTGCAGGGGGGCCCATCCTAGGGTCTGGCCCAAGGCTTTGGGGGGCCTGCTGTAAGCTCTGCTGAGGGCAAGAGGAAGGAGTGAGGACAGAGACCTGGCCCCTGTGGCCTATGAAGGCATCGAGTACTTTGGGAACACCTCTGGCTCTTGAGGTGGCGCGGAAAGTGTCTTGGGTTCATAGTGAGGCCCCAGGGCGAGACTCGATTCTGCTGTGGGAACCAGGGACCTCACGGGGGCAGCGGGGAACCCATGGGGCTGGAGCCGCCCACCATGCATGGCACGAATGAGGCTTTTGCGGGGTGAACTGTGCATGTTTGCGTGCTGTGTTGGCCGTGTTTCCCACTCCGGCATGTTTGTGAGCCCGCAAGCGGGCAGGAGTGGGCCCAAAGTGGGGACGGGTGCTCGGAACGCACTGGTGCTGATGTGGACCTGCCCTCGAAGGTCAGCTACCCCGGGGCAGCAGGCCCTGAGCTGGTGGAGAGACGGGCGGCTGCCACTCATCGGCGGGGCCCCTAGGTCGTGGTTCTCCTGAGAAGGCCACGCCAGCAAGTGCCCTTTGCCAAGACCATCATTCAGGCCAAGAAACAGTGAGCAGGAATGCGATTTGCTGGTCAAGCCCTAGGAGTGTCTTTAAGAGGTCGTAGTGTAAAAATACTTGCTTCCTCAGCTTAAAACTCCACAGCTGTGTCAGAGGAGGGGGTCACAGCACAGAGGCCACAGGTCCCCGCCACCTCCCACCATTAACACCTGAGCATGCTGCTCCGTGTCAGGCTCTCAGGAGGGCTGAGTCCCTGAGAGAAGACCAACCCGCAACCTGCTCAGACACACTTCAGGTGGCTGTGGAGTCTCCCCAGTAATGCTGGCCTCAGATCTTCCCGTCCAGCACCACAGAGTTTCCTGAGGTTGGATGGACGGCCAGGACCTCCGAGCTGAGCATCGTCCTGCCCTGTGCACACCCGCCCCGAGGCTCCAGACCTGGGAGGTCCCTGGCAGTTCAGAGGGGTTGGAACACAGAGCGAGCCTCGCTGTCCACGTGGTAAAATGGACCAAGACGTGGACCCCCTGAGGGAGCGCCAGAGACCCACCCCGCCTCGACGCTCACACACAGGGATCACGTAGGAGGAGGCTGGTGCTGCCTGACCTGTGGCTGTCAAGACCCCAGGGATGCAGACAGTCGGGGGGCGGCGCAGACACACCAGCCGGGAGGTGCAGGACCCACAAAGAGCCACAGATCTGCGCCTGTGACCTGAGCGCCTCGCCTGGCACCCCGCACCAGCACCCTGGTGACAGCCTCACGCCCAGAACCTGCCCCAGAGCTGCCAATCAGCCCCTGCCCCCGACAGCCCTCCTATAGGGCGTGTCCAGGAGGAGGAGGAGGCCATTCCAAGGGTGGGCACCGGGCCTCGGGCTGCTCCGCGCAGTGGGACCTGCTGAGATCCACAGGCTGGAGGAGGCTCTCCTGCTGTGAAGGGAGTCGGTGTGATCGTGCAGAGGGTTCTGCAATGCCAGCCCCTCGCCACCTGGCCTGCCCGCCCTCTGCTCTCAACCCAGACCTATGGGGGCATCTCAGTCTCAGACAGTGACCTGTGAGTGGTGTGAGGACTGCTTAGAGCCCAGCTGAAGGGAGGCAGCAAAGGGGCGCTCTACCGACTCCAGGTCAACCCCTGACGCCTGCACCCCCTCCTGACGCTGCCCGTGGGGCCCAGGGGAGCAGCCCTCCCGTCTGCCCAGATATCATCGCAGACCCTGCAGACAGGCCCAGAGCCCGGGTGAATGCAGGCTCCTCCTTAGAAGGCAGACGGGGGGCCCACCGACACTCGCGTGTCTCCCTTCTGACGATGGTGCCCTGGAGGAAAAGGCGGCTGTTGCTCATTCCACAGCTGTGGCGGAGCAGAGGAGATCCAGCTCTTCCTGCCGATCCTTCCTCTGCTGTCAGTCCACGCAAGAGGAGGGAGCAGTGGAGCGTGTGGGCCAGGCCGTGCACACGTGTGCACACTCACACACATAGGGATAGGGCGCCAGCACGCACACACTCGCATACACGGACATGCGTGCCGACGTACACGTGGGCACACGCTCGCACACCCAGACGCGCACCAGCACACGTGCTCAAACACCGACACGTGTGCCAGCACACATATGTGCATGCTTGTACACACACAGATGCGCACCAGCACACAGGCACACACGTGTGCATGCAGGCTAGGGGCTGCTGAAGATTTTCCAGAAGTCACCTTGGAGCACTGCCCACAAACAGCGGCTCCTGACTGTCCGGACCCTTCCTGCTGAGAGCAGCTGAGCTCTGAAACGCTCTCTGAAGGCCCCTGCCGCAGCACCCTTGGCCTTGAGGACTTTGTCTCTGGGTGGCCAGGGCCTGGCCGGGGACAGCACAGCACCAAGTACTCACCTGCAGGGAACTCAGACCAGAGGCAAGGGAGGTCCACGAATGACCCAGCCCAGGGCACGGGTGCCGAGCACCAGGGAGGCCAGGCCTGGCAGAAAACTCCCTCCGAGGAAGGTCGCTTAACCCTGGGCAGGGGGCCCAGGTCCCCGTGCAGGACAGTGCTGGAGGATGTCAGGAGCCAGGGGACACGGGCTCGGCGCCGAAGGAGGGACGGTGTGCAAGATGGCGAGGCCCAGGGGATGCGGCAGGCGCACTGGCAGGGCACCCGTGAGGGGCTGGCCCTGACCCCTCTCCCTGGCAGCACCCCCGGCCCTGAGGCCTGTGAGCTGAAAAGACCCTGAATAGCTGATCTGGCCGCCAGATTCTGTAGGAAACTCCCCAGGACAGTGGCCGCCAGAGGCATCCTGCCAAAACCTTTTTTTTAAAGTTGGGAGCCTCCCGAGGCTGTGTCAGCTGCAGGGCCAGGGCGCAGGGTGCGTGTCGGGCTGGGGGTGGGAACCACCGGGGGGGAGTCCGGAGTGGCCATGGGGCGCCTCAGGCTCGGGGGGGCTGCGTGGTAGTGGGGCTTGGTGTGGCAGCCTCGGGGCCCCTCAGAGGGTCCTCCGAGGCTCCGGGGCCTGTGGGCACCCGCACTGTGAGCTCTGAGCTCCAGCACGAGGAGCCTGCGCCTCACCGGGAAGCCACGGCCTCACGCTCGGGGCTCAGGGCTCACGCTGCCCCACAAGGCCCTGAGACATGGCCCCCTGCTTCCCATGTGTGAGGCGCCCTGCTCTGCTTATGGACAGACCGCCCAGCCAAGAACCTGCCCCCACAGCGCCCCGGGCCGCTGTGGCTCAGACACCACCTCCAGGGGGTCACGCTGCCCACCAGCTGCAAGCCGAGTGCCCCCCGCCCCCACCTCTGCTGCCTCCAGGAGAACACAGCAACACCATAGGCCCCCCCAAGTTCCATTGAGATAGGAGGCCCCGCAGGGACCCCCTCAGCCCAGCTGCGATCCCTCAGGGCCCCTCACTAGCCTGCAAAGTGCTGATGGGGGTGTTAGGGCCGGTGGCCTCCTGGGCAAGGATGCCAGGGGCCTTGGGTCCAGGCAGGGGGGGCAGAGCCGGGCTCCCTGTGGGTGGCCATCAGCATCCTCAGGCTGACCACAGCCCTGCTGCCCCTCCTCAGAGTCCGAAGACCCAGGGAAGGACATCAGGAGCGAAGCAGAAGATGCCAGCTGGTGAGCGGCCTCGGCGCAGCGGAGGGCCCTGTGCAGACGTGTGCGGGGATGTGGGAGGCCGGCAGGAATGAGGCCTGGAGGCCCTGAAGGAGGGCAGCAGGGGTCCAGGGAGGCTCAGAGGGGCGGGTCACCCAGCAACAGCAGCACAGCTTAGCCAGGCCCAGTACGCGGCGCTGTGACCTGTCTCTGCCGTCCTTCCCTGGGGTCTCCAGAAAGAAAGCTTGTCGTCCGGGAGGCTGCCGGGCCCTGGGCAGCTCTCATGCTGGGGCGGGTCTGGGGCGGGACAGCCCCTCAGAGCCCTGCATCCCTTGTATCTCCGCACCTCCTCTCCCCCAGGGCCTGCCTTGCCCCTGCATCCCCCCACCCCCTGCCCCTCTGCCAACACAGGGGCACCGCACGGACTCGCAGGGTTTGGGTTAGAGTTAGAATGAAGCCATCTCCCACCGTCTCCACCCCCTACAGCCAGGCCAGCCTGGAGGACAAGCAGGACAGGGGCCAGGACGCCCACAGGCAGGTGCCAGAGGACGCTAAGGCGCAGCAGCGGGAGGACGAGGAGGCCAGCCATCAGGAGCAGCTGGCCGGAGGGGAGGGTGCCGACGAGTGCGCCCCGGAGGCCAAGGTGGGCCGCGGCCCCGCCCTCGCTGCCAGCCCCTGGCTCAGCCCTGCCCCGTTTACCCAGCCTGTCCCGCCTCCTCTTTACAGGAACAGGAGCCAGAGTCCATCAAGCTAGACGACCTTCTGGAGAAAGAGGCAAGAGTCTCACTTCAGTCGCGGAGTCAGGCAGGGAGGCCGCTGGGCGCGGTCCTGCTGTGGACGCCCATTGGGGTCACCTGGGCGGAACCAGGCTTGCGGGCTAGGCCAGCCCTGAGCTTCCTCCGGCATCGGGCTCTGTGCTCTGCCCTGGGGCACCTTAACCCCAGCTCGCAAAACAGCGCCACGCTCAGGGAGCAGGGAGTCCTGACCAAGGCACCCTCAGCTCAGCCTTGTCAGGGAGACCCAGCTGGGCCCCAGCAGCTGGGGTACAGCCCTCTCTGAATGCTGCCCACCCCTGGGAGGGGCATTCCTTCCTCCTACGCTCGTGGAGGTGGAGAGGAGCTGGGCGGTCTTGCCAGGGTTTATACCAGTGGCCCTTGTTCTGTGTCCGGGGGTTCTAGGGTTCCCTCCACTCCCAGAAACACTTCTCCCACTGTTGACCAAGGTGCCACCATGGGAAGCACTTCTGGGGCTGCGCCAAGGTGCCTGAGCGGGCAGAGGCATGGGGCAGCCACAACAGCCCCCGGGCCCTCACGGCCCTGAGTGCATCTGTGCACCAGGCGGAGGGGCGCCTGCAGACGGAGCCAGGCAAGCATGTGGGTATGAGCGTCCGCCCAGCTCTCAGCACGCCTGCTCACCCGGAGGCTCTGGTTCTCAGTAGGTAAAAGTAGGGGCTCCTCTGGGTCCTCAGGGACCTGATGCGAGGTGACCAAGGGTGCAGGGGAGGCCAGACCTCCCCGCCCTCTGCCAGAGCTGCCAAGGAGGCCTTGCCAGCCCCACTGCCAGGAGCTCCCACCACACGCAGCCAGAGTCTGGTGACCCCGGTAGTGAATGCCGCGGGGCCTCGAGTGCGCGCCCCCTGGCTTTGCCTGTCGACCACGCGTCTCTGGTTTCCCTCCACAGGAACCATCTGTGTTTGTGGAGATTGACCTGGGAGACCGTGCCGAGGAGGTAAAACACCCGAGCAGGGAAAGCTGGGCTACCCACAGGGAGGCGGCATGCCCAGGGCCCGGGACGTGCCCGAGCAGGGTGCGCTGGCCGCTGAGGAGAGACAGGGCCCGGGTGTGAGGACTGGCCTGGGGACCAGAGGGCACTGCCTGTCTCTCATGCCCTCACACCAACCCACACGCATTCCTGCAACACCAGAGACCCGGGGCCTGGGTCAACACTCTAGGTGCAAGCAGGCCGCGAGAACCCCTTGGGGGACTGTGCTGGGGTGGTGAGCGGGTCCAAGCAGGAGCTGGGAGACTTAGTCTCCACGTTCTGGGAATGCTCACACAAGTCGCCATGCCTTTCCATGCCTCAGTTTTATCATCTGCAAAATGGGAATCTTAATGCCCGCAGCCCAGCCCTGCTCTGTACAGCCCTCAGAACACGGCCTGGTGCCCGGAGAGCTCCAGTGTTAGGTACTGTCTTCGCCACCGCCACCACCACCCCTGTCTCCATCGTCATCAGGACCACCACCCCACTTGCTGTTTTCACCGGCATCAGCGTCACCTGCACCGCCATACCACTGCCGCCACCTCCCACACCACATCAGCATTTCATCACCATTCTCTGTAAACAGAAGTGGTTGACCCAGCGGCCTGATTGGGCCTTTCCAACTCAAATATTCTCCGTTTCTGTTATAGCGAGTAGTCGTCTCTTTGGAAGCGTTTTGAAATTCTCTCTTGGCAAAAGTAAGCCTCTGCCTTGGGGCTTCTCCTTTTCAGATGATACTTCCTAGCTCTTTGCCCTCAGAACATGATGCATGGAGAGTTGGCTGCTGGCTCACCCCAAGGTTACCGTGGGGACAGGTTTCAAGGACTCAAGAAGGTTCAGCCAGGGCAGAGCTGGGACTGAGGGACCAGGCCTTCTGACTTGCATTCCAGGGGTCAAGGGCACGGTTCCTTGGTCTGGGTTCCCTAGTTAGAAATCCCCGCCTGACGGAGCCCCTCCGCGTGGGAGGACAGTCGGGGCAGTCTCCACGTCCCCCTCTTGTTCTTGGGCAGGTCCAGCAGGTCCAGCCTTGGTCCCTAACACGCCCTCGTCCCCTCAACTGCTCCCGCCTCGTCCCACAGGTGATCACGTGTGTCATGAAAGAAGAGAAGCAGCCCCAGAAGGACACGGGGGATGTGTCAGAGGACGGGTGAGTGAGGCGATCACTCGGGGGGCCTGAGGGGCAGGGGAGTGTTTGTCCTAGTGCCTCCACCCTCCAGGGTAGAGATCCTGAGGCTCTGAAGCCAGGAGGAGGCGTGACGCTCACCTGAGGGCTGTGGGTCGATGGCATTTTAAATGATACAGAGAAGCACAAAGAAGAAAATAGCAGTTCACTCACTTTTCACCACTGAGTTAACTGCATTAGTATCTTGGCTAATTTGCTTGCATGGTTTTGAAAAGAAAAATTTCTCTATTCACTTTATAAAACTGATAGTCATTTAAAATAAATGAAGCCACATGAAATAGCACAACAGAGAGGAAAAGTTTAAAGTACCCAAGTGCCACCAACTGGAAACAGTGGGGGCTTCTGGGAGCCTGGGCCCCGAGGGGTCAGGAGTGGAGGCTGGAGCACAGGCGAGCTGGGGGCGGCCCCAGCTGCGCTCCTGCACGCCCAGACGTTCTTGGCTGGCAGCATCCCTGCGCTCTGCGTCTTGGCGTGTCTGCTCCTGCCTCTCCCTGGGTGGGGTTCCGGGGGGACAGTGTCCCTATGAGGAGTGCCACTTCCATGTCTGCACTGACCTCTGCTCACATAGCCAAGCACACGGCTTTTACTAAGGTGTCAGGGCTGCCTGGCACAGCCTCAGATCTAGGCTTGCCAGGAAACTCTTTCTTAAGCTAATGTCTGCTTTTCTCATCATTTCTTACTGGATGTGGTGATGGACCTGGTCACCCTGGACACAGCCCGGCAGCTCCTCCCCTGCCCCAAGCCAGGTGGGCCCAGGCCCGCCTCTCAGCCTCTGGGTCTGGCTCCCACACTCTGAGCTCAGTGGCCCCAGAGAACCTGTGGATGGGCCGTGCCTAGGAACCAGGCCTTGGCGGCTGGCAGCTGCTTGGCCGACAGGACAGGGTCTGCTCTTGGGGCGTGCCTGGATACACGCCAGGGAGGTGGGGTCACCTGCCTGCTCATTTGCAGCCTCAGTCCATCTGGCTGGCCCCCTCAGGCACCCAGGGGCACTTTGGCCCAGAGCCATGGAGGCCCTGTGAAGAGGAGTGCCATCTGACCCCAGAGACAGCCTTGGCTGGAGGTGGGCCCCAGAGCCCCCCCGCAGGAGCAGGCACAGTCTGCAGTGCTCTGGAAACACTGGGCTGGGGGGGCACTGTCCACCCGCGATGCCTCTTCATGGCTGGGCTGTGGCTGGGCAAGGCGGCACGGCTCAGTGGACCTTCAAGGCCTCTTGTGCTCAAGGGGCTCCTGTTGGGCTGGAGAAGCCGAGGCAGCAGAGGGGAGGGCCCCAGAGGGGCCTGGGAGCCATGTCTGGCTGGCAAGCTTGTCCACGCAGAGCTGTGGGGTGGCGTAGGGTGCCACTCACCCCCTCCCCTCGGCCCCCAGGTCCAGTACCAGCTGGGTGTGCTGCATCCCATACGCCACCAGAAAGAAGGTGAAGGAGAGTGTGTAGCCTGGAGAAGGTAATTCAGGCTCGGGGAGGGGCCGGACTGAGGGAGGGGCAGAGCATGGTGTGGGGCAGGCAGAGGGCAGGCTGCGTCCTGGGTCCTACGCCAGACCTGCCCCTCTGGCCAGTAACTGGGCCTCCACTTGGCTCCTGGGCCAGCCAGACCAGGAGGGGCAAGGATGCAGACAGCTGTCCTGAGACACCGGAGGAGCCAACTTCAGAGGCACCGTGACCACCCTATGCGTGATGCTCCACCACTGGGAAGCAATGAGGCCATCTTTTAAAGACGCAATAAAAAGTGAATGAAAGATGTTGTACCTCTCAAGGGTCCCATCCCTTTTTGCCATGAATCTTGTCCCACAAAACGTACATCAGGGAGAAGCAGCTCAGGGGCTAATCTCACAGGTCATGTGCTCACGCCTTCCAGGTCACATGGCCACACCTCCCCTCCCAGGTCACGTGGTCACACCTCCCAGGTCACGTGGTCACATCTCCCGGGTCATGTGGTCACACCTTCCCTCCCAGGTCACGTGGTCACACCTCCCGGGTCATGTGGTCACACCTCCCCTCCCAGGTCACGTGGTCACACCTCCCAGGTCACGTGGTCACACCTCCCGGGTCATGTGGTCACACCTCCCCTCCCAGGTCATGTGCTCATGCGCACCATGCTTATCCCCAGACCCCCCAGGGGCCTGGCCTCAACCACAGTTGCCACCAGGGCACCGTGGGGCCTGGGCATTTGTCCTCGAAGACCAAGTGTCAGGTGTTCCTACAGCTGGACCGGGAGCCCTGAGGACCATATGGAGGAGATGAAGCCACAGGGAGATGCTGCCTGCAGGGGGAGGGACGCAGGGAAGGAGGGAAGTCACACCAGGGAGACCCCACGAGATCTGTGGCTCCTTTGTCCAACCAGCTGGGGCTTGGCAACCTGCCTCTGCCCGTGCATCTGACTCAGCCCAAGACTGAGGATGTGGTATCACAGCGCCTCCTGAAGACACATCTGTAGCCTCCACCAGCAGGCACAGCCTCCCAAGCAAGTGTTCCCCGTGCCTCTGCCCCTGGGTGGCAGCTCCCAGATCTGGCACCCAGCCACTGAGATGGTCACCGAGAGAAGCTTCCAGAGAATTGGCCAGAGGAGGCCACAGGCCAGGAGTGTGACTGGTCCTCAGCCAACACTGCCCTTGTCCATCCCTGGCCACCACCGACAGCTAGCCTTATTCAGAGCCACGTGCCGCCTGCTAGGCCATGGAAGGGCCTGGCGCAGGGCAGCCCCACATACATGCATGCCTGTCTGCGGGTGGTGACCTTCACCTCCTGGGTCATCTGGGGTGCCTGCAGGGAGCCAGTCGGGTGGCCCGTGAGAACCGGCAGGATGGTGTGGGCGTGAAGGTGGTGGCTCCTGCCCACGGGACAGGCTCTAGAATGGCAGGTGGACGCTGCCTGGGAGCCTTTGATCTGGCCCCCAGGCCTGCTGAGGCCACAGAGAGACCCCTGCCTGGGGAGCTGGGCCACAGCCAGCGGAGACGACACCGTGACCCGGGCCTGCAGGGTACAAAGAGCCGACAACCTTGACGAGAGCGGAGCCCAGAGCAGTAAGAGCCCTGAAGTCACTGTGGCGACAAGATCACTCGCCCTGGAGCAGAAGGGGGGCAGAGCCCTGACCCTTGCCACCCGGTGGCCGTGGGGCGGGCTGTCCATCTCAGTGCTCAGAGCCCAGCCCTCGTGGACTGTAGGCGGGAGATGGGCATTTACCCCCAGGAGGGCCCCCGACTCAGCCTGCGAGGCTGGGCCCCCGGCCTGACCTGGCTCCCTCCCCAGCCCCCGCTGGCCCACAGCTACTCAGACCAGGGGTTTGAGGCCACAGGGCCCCAGGGCAGACCCAGCCCAACGGCTCTGGTGGACACAGCCATTCCCTGGGACCTGTCCCTGCCACCAGCCTGTTCCTCCTGGGCTCGTTAGTCTCCCCCAAATCACACGCTCGCGCTCACTGTGGGCGTGTGTAACCTGACCACTTGACCATCACACCCACCACTGGTGGGATTTCTGTTTCTCCCTCAAATACGTAGAGAGAGCTGTATATGGCGATGGGTAAACACAGCTTTCTTACAAAATTGACCCCACATTGCACTAGTTTTTGGCTTTGTTTTGTTTGTTTTTTTTACAATTTTTCCTCATAAACCCATTTCCACTGTCGGCGGTCAGTGTTTGTTGAAAGCCTGCCTTGTGCCAGGTGATACTCAGGGGACACAAGGTAGCTGAACAAAACCTGGCCTCTCAAGCCTCCATTCCAGGGGGAGACAAGTGGGCGCCCAGCGCGTCCTGCCGTCCTGCTCCTTGCCCAACAGACGTCAGCTGCATCTCCTGGAGAGCCCGGCTCCGCGGCCGGCCGCGGCGCAGGCACCTGGCGGGCGGGTTAGGGGGAGATGCGGGCGGCGCGCCGGGTGGGGAAGGGGCTGGGGAGGGCGAGCCGAGGGCGGCGCTCTGGCCGCGGGCGGGCCCTCGGGCGCGGGCGTTTGCGCCGCGCCCTGCGGCCGGCCTCTTTCACGTCCACACGGCGGCCCCGTTGCTGCCCCTGCTTCTGCAGCAGGGAGACGGGCTGGCGGTGGCGGGGAGCGGTCACTGGCACGCACCCCGCACCCAGGCAGCTGCCCTCGGGGGCCCCAGTGCCCGAGCACCGCGCGTCTCTTCCCGCCGCCCCGAGGAGACGGGTGTGCGGGCGCCGCGCGCTCCGGGCCCGGCGGCCGCGCTTGGCCCCAGCGCCCCCTGCCGGCGGCCGGCCCTCCGGCCTCCCTCTGACGTCCAGCCCGGAGTCGCGCTCCCAGACCTGGCCCCCGGCGGAGGGCTGACCTCGCCTCACCTGATAGGTGTTAACTCCCCTCTACCCACTAACGAAGTGGCCGCAAGGAGGCTGTGTTGGTGGCCAACGGCGGGCACACAGAGGGGCCGGACCCAGGCCTCCTGTGCAGAGCTGCCCTGCTCTTGCATCCAGGGCACGGAGGTGAAGGGTCCTGGACACTGGCCCTGCCTGTGCCGTGACCTCGAGACCCACAGTCCCAGGAGCTACGGAGGACAGACAGACAGACCTGCCCTCTGTCTAGGGTCCTGGGCGCCTCCAGGGGTGGATGACACTTGGCCCGTATGGAACCCAGGCCCCAAAGAGAGGCCCCCGTGATGTTCTGGTGTGCTTCATGTGACACGACAAAATGCAAAGCTGGTTCACAGGCACCGTGCTTAGAGCCCTGCGCCCAGTGTCCCCAGTGTCCCCAGTGACCCCAATGTCCCCCACATCCCCAGTGTCCCCAGGTGACCCCATGCCCCCAGGTGCCCCCGTGCCCCTAGTGTCCCCTTGGTGTCTCCAGGTGCCCCCATGTCCCCAGTGTCCCTGCTGTGTCCCCAGGTGCCCTGAGCCTCTCCAGACACCCTGCTGTCCAGGCTGGAGGGCCCGTCTGGGACGAGGGTGGAGCTGAGGAAGGCCGGCCTGGCTGCGGTGGGGTGGGCTGAGGCCTTGGGAGGTGAGGGGCTCGCCAGGGCCAGCGGGCCCCAAGGGGCAACCCTCAGAGGTGGTGGGGAGCAGCCCGGACCATGTGAGGGGAAGAACCCCTTCTGTCCGTGGGTTGTCCTTCCCAGAGCACAGCCTGGCTGAGGATGCCACCAAGGCCTCACACGGAGCACCCCAAGCCTGGCCCAGGGCTGCTGCTGCTTTCTGGGGTGTCCTGGGTCCTAAGGCCTGTGTGAGTTCCTGGAAAGGGCAGGACAACGGTCAGTGCTGACAGCTGGAATCACGGGTCTGGGAGCAGGCCAGGAAAGCACAAAGCGTCCCCACCCGGCCCCTCCTCAGGCAGAAAGCGGGGCAAGCGCCGTCCCCAAGGGGCTGTCTGAGGCAGAGGAGGGTGGACCCAAGACCCCCAGGCAACAGCAGTGCCCATCTGCTCATCTGCCTGACTGTGTGTCAGGGGCTGCTCCTTTCAGCCACAAACACCCTCCACGGGGCCGAGACATGGGAGTTGCAGCCTCGGACATGGACCAGAGGGGCGTGGGCAGCGCATCCTTGGCTCACAGGTGCGCCAGCCTCCAGCTTGTCTGGGGCCTGGTCCCTGCCGGCTCCTCCCAGGCTCTCCCTGGCTGCAGGCGGCTGCCCTTGCCTCAGTCCACACCCTCATGCGTCCTGGACTCCATATGCTTCAGAGAGCGAACAGGGCCCTCAGACCTGGGCCCCTGCTTCCCGAGGAGCCTGGCGACCAGTACTGCCTGCCGCCCCTGGGGCTGCACCTCTGGTCCCCACCCCAGCCTGTGTGTGAGCCCTGCTCGGGCTCCATGACCACTAGCCCCAGCACTAGAAGCAGGCCTGCCTTCCAGCTCTCCCGGAACCAAAGGAGAGCTGGTCTCACCCAGACCCTCCTCCAATCATGTGGCTCTGACCTCATTTCCCAGGGCTTCTGTGGATGTGTGCCCCAGCCAGTGTCCACCAGCCTGGGGGCCTCCAGCCCAGTCTGTGCCCCCCCCAGCCAGGAACTTCCCTGGCCTGGAACACCAGCCCCGGCTCCTCTGTTTTCACCAGAATAGTTGAGGGTCCGGCTAGGGTGGCTCCGGAATCACCTGGGCCACTGAGTGGCGGGCGGGCAGGGCACTGGGTGTCAGTCTGACAAGTCCCAGGACAGCCTGCAGCCCCAGCTGCTGACACACGTGGTCCTGGTCCCAGTTACACCTCCGCCCTGACAGGACAGGATAGGGTGAAGCAGGACAGCTCAGACACCGCCACCCCTGCAGAGTGCTCACTTAACTTGGAGCTGACTCAGCTGACTACCTAACCCTGCTAATAACCTAAGCCACCTTACTTCTCAACCCAGCTGACGGCCTACCCAGCTGAGCACATTCGATACCTGCTACCTAGCCCTTCTAACTACTTAACCCAGCTGACTACCGGTCCAGCTCACCACCTGCCCAGCTGACCATCTGCCCAGTCCCTCTAGACCAGTGGCTGGCTCCCTGGGTGAGGGTTCTTCTTGTCACAGGGACAGTCCCTAGGAAGCCCCCACCATGCTCAGACACCCCCTGTGAAGAACAAGCCGGCGGCATTGTGGACATGAAGACGGAGCCGGGGCGCCACACCGCTGCTATTAAGCGACTCCGGTGGGGCGTGCAAAGCTCTACATGCCTGTGGACGTCTGTCCTCTCGCTCTGTGATCCTCCACAGCTGGAGTGAGCTCACCCAGATGACCTCCTCTTTCCCTCTTTCCCTGTCACTTATTGAGGGAAGGTTTCCTGAAAGCCGCGCTGTCCTTGCCCCTGTTCGCGTGTTTACACAGGCGGCTGTTTCTGTCGGTCTGGCTCACACACACGTGTCACTCTGTGGGTGACAAGACATCAGCGTGAGTCCGCTGCTCACAGCGTTCTGTCTGTGGTGGCTGGCAGCACTCCCGGGGTGTGCCCTGTGTCTGCTACAAGCTCGTACTTTACTAATTGATTAAATTGGGGACTATTCCCTGGCTCTCTGGCCCCACAAGATATTCCAGGCTTGGCTTGTGTTTTCCCTGGCCCATGGGGGAGCGGGACAGGTGAGGGGCACTCATTCAAAAATGATAGCCCACAGGAGCTTCCAGGCATCGCTGAGAAAGCTGAAAGGATGTTCTAGTAGGAATACCAGTATCATGGTCGAGAGCAAGGGCAACATCTCCCCAGAGAGGAGCTGAGGACCTCCAGGCCGGCCAGCAGGGCAGCTGCAGGTCTAGGTGGGGGACCCCACAGGTCGGGGCCCCACTGTGACCCCGAGGAAAGAAGGAAGGGCAGGCAAGCTTCCAGGGGTCTGAGACTCCAGCTCAGTCTTCCCCTCACAGGGGGAGCAGGTGGGCAGCAGGCCCTGTACCCCAAGTCTGCAGCATCCTCAGCTCAGGGGTGCCCTGGGGAAGTCCAGAACACACAGCCACTTGACTGGAAGGAGGCCCTTCCCCGAGAGCCTGAAAACGTTCTTCCTGAGAAACTCAGGCCAGCCTCCCACGCCTGGCTTCCCACACTTGGCCTCCCCTGCCTGGCTTCCCATACCTGGCCTCCCCTGCCTGGCCTCCCACACCTGGCGTCCCCTGCCTGGCCTCCTCCACCTGGCCTCCCACACCTGGCCTCCTATACCTGGCCTCCCTTACCTGGCCTCCCCTGCCTGGCCTCCCACACCTGGCCTCCCCTGCCTGGCCTCCCACACCTGGCCTCCCTTACCTGGCCTCCCACACCTGGCCTCTCCTGCCTGGCCTCCCCTGCCTGGCCTCCCACACCTGGCCTCCCCTGCCTGGCCTCCCACACCTGGCCTCCCACACCTGGCCTCCTATACCTGGCCTCCCTTACCTGGCCTCCCACACCTGGCCTCCTATACCTGGCCTCCCTTACCTGGCTTCCCATACCTGGCCTCCCACACCTGGCCTCCCCTGCCTGGCCTCCCACACCTGGCCTCCCTTACCTGGCCTCTCCTGCCTGGCCTCCCCTGCCTGGCCTTCCACACCTGGCCTCCCACACCTGGCCTCCCACACCTGGCCTCCCACACCTGGCCTCCCCACCTGACCCCTGCTCCTTGAAACCCTGGCTCCTCCCCACAGTGACGCTCACCCAACACTCACCAGCACCTCAGTGGATGATCCATTCGGGCCTTGTGTTACCCTTCTGGAATAGGCACTGCCATTCACTCTGTTCTGCTGATGGCGGCCTGGGCCACAGAGAGGGCAGCACCCTGGCGCGGACCACACAGCACGCACTGCACGGGCACTACACGCTGCTACTACTGCTCCTCTGCAGCTGTGAGGTCGTCGGGGCCTGGCCTTGCCGTCCTGTGCTTGTGCCCAGCTCAGGAAACTGAGGCAGCCTCCAGGCCTCTCACCAGGGCCTGCGGAAACCCTGGTCCTGCCTCCCTCAAGGGTGTCCCCACCCCATTCTGGGAGGTCACCCCGTCTTGGGCACACAGGCACAAGGCTGGGGCTGGTGCTGTGTTCAGGAAGGCCCACTGTAGGGCAGCTGAGCATCCAGAAGGGATGGGGTGGCAGGTGAGGGCCACCTGGAAGGCGCTGAGCCACGGGGCTGGCTGAGCTAGGACGGAGGTAGGAGGGGGGACGGCACTCCTAGAATGAGTGTCAAGGTGAGCTGCGTGGAGACCCCTCCCCCGAGGCACCTGTGTCTGATCCCTTGGGCCAGGGGGACGTCACCTCACCAGGGACAAGGACTTGGCGGGTGAGATTAAGGCGGGGCTCTTGTTCTGTGGAAGTGGGCCGCTGTACAAGCTGGGTCAAAGGAAGGCAAAGGAAGGCTGGTCTCAGAGGCTAGCGGGGCTGGAGATGCTGTGCTGTTGGGTTTGGGCCCCGAGGTTAGGCCACCCGTGCTGGGAAGAAAGGCCAGCCTTCCTAGATCCCTGGAGGTGGCCCTGCAGCCCCTGGAGCCTAGCACGGCCTCAACTGACCCCCAGCTACTGACGGGGAGGCACTGAGTCGAAGAGGTCTTGAGCTGTGAAGGCTGTGATCAGCCAGAGCTGCTCCCTCGGGGCCGAGCCATCACCCTGAGGCCTGGCCGGCTATGAGGAGAATGTAGAGTCCGGGGCCGCAGTCCAAGCCAGGACCCTGCAGCCTGCCTGGTGGCTCAGGGCTGAGACACACTGGACTCTGGCCTGGACAAACATGGGCTCTGCAAGCAGCAGGGGCTGAGCACAGGACCAGGAGTCCCTACCATGAATCCTGCTTCCCTTCCCGCTCACCACCCCACCCCCACTCCCCACAGCCCCTGGTCGGGGCTGGTCCCTGACGGACCCACTCTTCCTGGCACTTAAGTTGTGTCTGTCTTTTCCAGCTCTGGGCTCTTGAAAAATCCTCTGAACCTGGTGAAAACCTATTGCCTATGGATGTCTTTTCCGCAAGCGCTCAAGAGCTTCACACCAGTTGCAGTCCTGCCCTCACGAACTCAGTCCTACACAGCCCTGCTGGGTTTTAGGATGCTAGTCATTTGTGCAAATTTTATGCATCAAGGGGCTTTTCCGATTGTGATCAGTTTGCAAAGTTTCTGGGTTTCAGTCAAGCTTTGGCGCCGGGCCTGGCGTGGAGTGGGCACTCCACGGCGGTTTGCACACTTGTGAAGCCGAGGCGCAGCCCCTCCGTGCCAGGCACTTCTCTGGGGAAGCAAAGAGAAGATGTGAAAACAAATGCGCGGCCCCGCCTCCAGCAGCTCACAGCCAACAGGAGCCCCGAGCCTCCTGAATGCAGTTTACCCCAAACAGCAGTTGCCACGGCAACAGAAAGCAGGCGGCAAGGCCAATAGCACCCCCCAGTTTGGCTGCTGAGACAGATGTCTGGGAGATGAGGCTACCAACCCTTTCCTCACTAAAGGGGAAGAAGCTGGATTTTCTGGGAGAGATTTAAGAGGACAGTCTGAAATCCTGCGGAAAGAGGTGGGCTGCTGGGCCAGAAGCCAGCCCCCCAGGGCTCTGTTTGTTCTGGCCTCAGCCCTGTCGCACTTCGCAGCAGGCAGACAGCGGCCAAACCTTTACTGGTCAAACAGCACACGGGGGCCAAGTTTGCTAGGAGAGAAAACAGTGGCCTGGGGCCAAAGACGGCTTTTGGGAGCTGTTTTCTACTTTTCCTCCAAGCAGCTGGAGGTCCTGGGGCGGAGGCTCCCGGGGGCGTCGTGCCTGAGGACTGGGTCCTGACCCGGAGTTGAGAGCCCAGGGAGGCGAGGACAGGCCTTCACGTACTAGAACCCTGGGCAAGGCTGGGGGGGTGGGGTCAGAGGAGTGGGGGGCCTGCTGTCTCCTGGGAGGAGGTGGAGAGGTGAGCTGGGCGCCAGGCCCCCCCAGACGCTCCTCCATGGCCCTTACCTGCCCAGGCCCAGAGGCCCCCATCCCGAGGCAGAGGGTGGGTCTCTTCTAGTACCTTCACTCCGGATGGCTGCAGGAGACACTCCACCAAGGTGCCTGGCCAGGGGCACCATGCCACTAACTGGGCAGCACTTCATGAGTGGCCTGTCGGAACCGTGAGCTTGACCAGACCCTCTGAAGCAGGGGCGCCACACAGAGGCACAGGCCACAGGCCTCGTGAGGGCTGCCCAGGTGCTGTGACAGGGGAGGACCCAGGCCTGGGCGCTGCAGCCAGAGGTGGCCCGGCCGAGACCTCAGGGAGCTGAAGAGATTGGGCTGAGAGGCCAGGGTGGCCCCAGGATCCAGATAAGCAGGAGAGAGCCTCCCACTCTGGGGGTGGGTGGGGTGGGTGGAGGGGGCAGTGGCAGCAGGCGGACATCTGAGGACAGAGTCCAGCACAAGTCCAGGTAGCCACCCACGGCCCTGAGGGGACGCTGCCCGTCCAGGCAGACCCTGTAGAACAAGACGGGCAGGGGGGTCTGGCCCTGGGCCGCAACCACCTGTTGCTGTTTAGTTGCTAAGTTGTAGCCACCTCCTTATGACCCCATGGACCGCAGCACGCCAGCCTTCCCTGTCTATCACCATCTCTCGGAGCTTGCTCAAACTCATGTCCATTGAGTCAGTGATGCCATCCAACCAATTCATCCTCTGTCGCTCTCTCTTCCTCCTGGGTTTAATCTTTCCCAGCATCAGGGTCTTTTCAAATGAGTCAGCTCTTCACATCAGGTGGCCAAAATATTTGAGCTTCAGCTTCAGCATCAGTCCTTCCAGTGAATATTCAGGGTTGATTTCCTTCTGGATTGACTGGTTTGATCTCCTTGCAGTCCAAGGGACTCTCAAGAATCTTCTCTAGCACCACAGTTGGAAATCATCAGTTCTTTAGCGCTCAGCTTTCTTTGTGGTCCAACTCTCACATTCGTACAACTACTAGAAAAACCATAACTTTGGCTATATGGACCTTTGTCGGTACCTACTCACATTTATTAAAGAATTTTTTTCGTTGGGGTAAGATTATCGAGTTAAAATTAAAGAGCAAGGAACTGAATGCGCATGAAGTGTGTAATTAGGTTTGAGTGTGCGTTTGAACCCATAAACCTCGCTGTGTCCATCACACCTCTCCAGGCCTTCCTGGAAGCCTGCTGTTTGCCTGTAGCTACAAATTTTGTACGATCGGAACCACACTCACGGGCTCTTCCCAGCCCAGCTTCTCTCCCTCAGCTTTGTGACTTTGAGACTCACCTGCCCTCACATGTGTCACTTCCCTTTTTGTTTCTGAGTAGGCCTGTGCTCCGTGAGGAAAACGTGTTCACCAGATGACAGACATGTGGTCTGTTTATGGCTTCAGTGATTCCAAAGGAAGCTTCGTGTTCACATCTTGGTGTGGACACGTTTTGTTTCTTGAGTAAACAGCAAAGGGTGGGGTGGTTGGGTGCAGCACTGTGCAGGTTCCTGTCATTTGTCTTTTCCTTTTTTTTTTTTGCCATTTCAAAGCACAAGTGTCTTTTTCTTAATAGGAAGAGTTTTTAATTGCAACGAAGTCCAATTGATCAATCTTAAAAATTATTTCATGCTTTCTGTGTTCTAAGAAATCTTTGCCTGTCTCCTGTGTTTCCTTGCGGAAGTCTCATGGTTTTAGAATTTGCATTTATGTATAACCTATTTTGAGTTGTGTGTGTGTGTGTGTGTGTGTGTGTTGTCTGAGACAAAGGACATGCTTTTCTCCCTATAAGGACACTCAGTGGATCCAACACTGTTGGTTGAAAAAAGCTTTCTTTTCCCTTTGCGTTGTCTTGGCACCTTTGTTGAAAATTGATTTACCATATATAGTAGGTCTATTTCTTTTTAAAAATGGATTTTTGAAAGGAAAATTCAAAGACTCTTTTCTAAATTTGGTCCTATGTCCTCCCTGCCGCCACGTTTGACTCACCTCCATCCATTCTATTTGTCTCACAGTTTCCTAAAAAAGTTAAATATATATCTACCATACAACCCATAATTGCTCTCCAGGGTTATCCTGGAGAAACAAAAATTTGCATTCACAAAAATGTCTGTACTCAAATGTTCACATCAGCCTCACCTGTGACAGCTAAAGCCCAGAAACCTCTGCACGTCCATCCATGGTTAAACAAGCCCTGGTCCATCCTGGAAGCAGTGTATTGCAATTACATTGTGCTCCTGAAATGACAAATTATCCTGATGGAGAAGCAGCCAAGGGCTGGGGAGGGACAACATGAAGGAGTCCTCTGTGGGGATGGGAGGTTCACATCCTGAACGTGGCTTCAGGGTCTACGCGGGGTCCCTGAACAAGGCACCCGGAAGGAAGGCGCGAACCTATGAAGACTGGCAACCCTGTGAGCTCCGTAGTCTAGTTAGCGGTGTTACCCGTGCTAGCTAGTCTAGTTAATGGTGTTAACTGTCCTAACTAGCCTAGGTAACAGTGCTGACTAGTTATTTAATGGTGGTAACCTGTGCTAACTAGTCTAGTTAATGGTGCTACCTGTGCTAACCAGTACAGGTTAACTGTGTGACCTGTACTAACTAATCTAGTTAGTGGTGCTACCCATGTTAACCAGTACAGGCTAACAGTGTGACCTGTGCTTAACTAGTCTAGTTAGTGGTGCTACCTGTGCTAACCAGTACAGGTTAACTGTGTGGCCTGCGCTAACTAGTCTAGTTAGTGGTGTTAACTGTCCTAACTAGCCTAGGTAACAGTGCTGACTAGTTATTTAATGGCAGTAACCTGTGCTAACTAGTCTAGTTAATGGTGCTACTCATGCTAAGCAGTACAGGTTAACAGTGTGACCTGTGCTAACTAGTCTAGTTAATGGTGTTAACTGTCCTAACTGGCCTAGGTAACAGTGCTGACTAGTTATTTAATGGCAGTAACCTGTGCTAACTAGTCTAGTTAGTGGTGCTACCCATGCTAACCAGTACAGGTTAACCGTGTAACCTGTGCTAATTAGTCTAGTTAGTGGTGCTACCCATGCTAACCAGTACTGGCTAACAGTGTGGCCTGTGCTAACTAGTCTAGTTAATGGTGCTAACCAGTATAGTTGCTGGTGTTACCTGTACTAACTAGTCTAATGATGTTAACTACAAAAAGCTCCTGGTTTTGAACATTTATTCTTGTGTAAGTTTCCACCACTTACGGAAATCCAGCAGTGGGTATGTGGGACCTCTCTGTACTGTTTTGCAACTTCGTATGAAGCTGTACGGAGAAGGCAATGGCAGCCCACTCCAGTACCCTTGCCTGGAAAATCCCATGGACGCAGGAACCTGGTGGGCTGCAGTCCATGGGGTCGCTAAGAGTTGGACACGACTGAGTGACTTCATTTTCACTTTTCCCTTTCATGCATTAGAGAAGGACATGGCAGGCAACCCACTCCAGTGTTCTTGCCTGGAGAATCCCAGGGACAAGGGAGCCTGGTGGGCTGCCGTCTATGGGGTGGCACAGAGTCGGACACGACTGAAGCAACTTAGCAGCACCAGCAGCATGAAGCTGTAATTCATTCAAAAGACAAAACTAGAAATAAAAAAAAACTTAGAAATAAATCTGACCAAAGTTATACACAAAACCCATAAGCTTAGAATGTGAAAACATTGCTGAGAAATTAAATAAGACCTAAATAAATAAATAAACACTGAGTTCATGGAGTGGAAGATTCAACAGTGTCAGAATTATCAAGAGGCCAATCTTCCCAAATTAACCTGCAGAATCAGCACAGTACCAGCATGTTTTTAGTAGAAACTGACATTCAAGCTAATTCTAAAGTTTGCATAGAACTGTATAGGACTTGAAGTAACCAGAGCAAGCATGAAAAAGAACAAGGATGAAGAATTCATAGTGCATGATTCCAAGATTATTTTAAGTAACGCTGATCAAGAGTGATATATCATGGTTATAACAGACCAACAGATGAACTGGATAGAGCAAATTCCAGAAACAGACCTGCTCAGATGCAGGCAGCTGACTTGACAAAGATGCTGATGCAATTCAAGCGGAAAAAATAATATTTCTGGAAATGACTCTGGATCACCTGTGTGTTCATCTGCCACAAAACAATCCCTTAAAACTCTTGCCTCACTCCAAAAAATATAATACAAAAATTCACATGAAATTAACTTTCAAAAATTAACCTAAAAGAGATCTTACATCTTAATGTATGAGCTAAAGCAACAAAACTTCTAGAAGAAATATATAATAATATCATAGTAATCTTTCATTTGGGAAAGATTTTTAAAATATGATGCAAAAGTTTAAACTATATAGAAATTATCAATAAATTAAATTTATTTAAACTTTTCCCCTCAAAAGACAGTGAAGAAAATGAAAAGTCAAGCAACAGAATGGGAGAAAATATTTGCAAAACATACATCCAACACATGGCTTTTATCTAGCACATATAAAGAAGTGTTACAACTAAATAATAAGAAGACAAACGACCAATTTAAAAGTGGGTGAAAGATTTGAACAAATCTTCACCAAGGAAGATATATGGATGGAAAACATGCACAAAAAAGGCAACAAACATCATCTAGTCAACAGAGAAATGCAGATTAAGAACATAACTAGACACCACTACAAATCTGACTCTTAGTGACGTCGTGGACTGCAGCCCGCCAGGCTCCTCTGACCATGGGATTCTCCAGGCAAGAATACTGGAGTGGGTTGCTATGCCCTCCTCCAGGGGGTCTTCCTGACCCAGGGATCAAATCTGAGTCTCTCATGTCTCCTGCTTTGGCAGGGCCGTGGGTCTCCAGGGCCAGTCACACAACCCCTCTCCGTGAGTCCGGCTCAGGGGCGACTGAAGGATGAGGCTGGACACGAGGCACACTGGTGACCTGCACCCTCCTCCTGGAAAGTGACATAGAAATGGCAGAACAGCGCGACGTCCTAGTTCAGAGTGTGTGCCCCCCAGTCTACAAGGAACTTTCCTCTCCCGATACCTGCCTCCCAAGTGGCTCCTCCTCCCTGTCCACCTCCCCATCCGCTCTAGGAACAACGGCCGCCCCCCATTTGCCTGCACCACTCCAGGCCCACAGACTGTGCTCCCCTGCACAATGGACTTCTATCCAACCCAGGAGCTACTGATGAAATAAAACTGCTGTTAAGTCAGGACAAGTAAGTTCAGCACGAGGCTTTCTGTGCCCTGGAGCTGCTCTCAGGGGCCCTTCTATGTGCGTTGCACACACATCACACACACTAGAGCCCCTTAGGAGATGCAGGAGTGCCCACCTGCCCCCAGGAAAGAAAGCCGGTCTCCTCCGGGCACTCGCAAGGTGACTCTTTAGGAGACAACATTCCTTTCCCAATCCCGTAAGGAGTCCCGACGACCCACCACTCGCCTTGCTGGACAATGTGAGCCATCAATATGTGACTTCGGGGTAAGACCCTTTGTCTTGCTCATCTAACTGTACTTTGACCTCTGAGAGGCAGAATGTCCTCAGAGATTCTGAAAGACTGTCTGCTGAGTTATAATCCTCAGGTTGGCTCAGATAAAATTTTCCACTTCTTTTTTAGATTGACCACTGATTATGGGAGCAGAGCCTGCAGGCCAGGGCTCCAAGCATCTCTGCAGTCCGGGAGGGGGACTGAACATCCTCTTGGCTGAGATGTTGCTGCTGGCCCTGCCTGTTGGAGCCCTTCCATCCCACTAGTGTGGCCAAGGTTTAGATTCTTATGACCTTGGCCCAAACCCCAGCCTCCCAAGGTAGGGCTCTGGATGTCTCCCTGATCAAACACAGCCATCCCATTGGCATCGCGCCCTTTTCTTCCTGGACAGAACAGTGGGGCATGGTGACCCAGGGGTGTGACAGTCAACATCAGCGCCAGAGGTCCCAGAGTGAAGTGGACCTGGGACCCCTGAGGGGCAGCTGGGCATGAGGGCTCCTGAGGAAGGCGGGGAGGGGGCTCACAATCGCATCCTGAGGTCACAGCCCGTGGGGGAGCCCAGGCACTCTGTGTCCAGCACAGGCGAGGAGGCCCAGAGCCTGCCAGAACCCCCGCCTCCTCCCCCCAGCCCCCCTCCTCCTGGGTACTCAGCTCCAGGCTCCACCCTCAACTCCAGCCTCTGTTCTCACTCAGCTGGACCCCCACCCCCGATGGATGCCCCCCAGGCCACCCCCCTTAGATGGATGCCCCTCAGGCCACCCCCCCAGATGGATGCCCCCCAGGCCACCCCCTTAGATGGATGCCCCCCAGGCCACCCTCAGATGGATGCCCCTCAGGCCACCCCCCTTAGATGGATGCCCCCCAGGCCAACCCCCGATGGACGGCACCCTGGCCCAGGCCACTCCCCCTACAAGACAACCCCCCTTCCCTGGCTCAGTCCTTGAACAAGCCCATAGAAGCCCCCCCAACACACAGGTCAGGGATGCGATCTTCCTCCCTGTTGTTTGCCCGGGACACCATTCCACGAGGCCTTCTGGCTGGGAAGGCGAGACACATGGTCATCGAGTAAGAGGATACACAGAAATTCCACTTTTATTCTCACTGCTGGGCCACATTTGGAGCAAGCGTTTCACAACAGCTGGAGGAACGCAGTGCCTCCTGTTCCAGGACCTCCAGGGTCGTGTGGGTTTTACCGCAGTCAGACATCCTTTTACCAGGAAGAGGGGTCTCTGTGGATCTGCTGGGGGCCGCCTGGGCCAGGGCTCAGGCTCCGGGACACTCGCTGGGGACTCAGCCTGGGATGCTGGCAGAGCTGGGCCTGGACGTGCCCGCACGCTGGGTGTGGAAGGCCACTGCCCACCAGAAACAAGGACAGAGGACCAAGGGCTGGCGCCTGGGTCTGCTTGGCTGGGGTCTGCGTGTGGTGCCAAGCTTGGCCTCAGGAACTGGAAACTCTGGCAATCACAGACGTGACTGAATCTCCTTAGTCATCGCATGGTTGCTGCGGTCTCCCTGGAGCAGGAACGGCCACTGGGCACAAGTGCTCCCTGGCACAAGTGCTCCCCCAACGATTGCTCTGCAGTGTGAGTGCTCCACCAGTGAGTGCTCCAGGGTATGATGCTCCCCAACATGAGGGCTCCCCAATGAGTGCTCCCCACCATGAGTGCTCTGCAGTGTGAGTGCTCCCCGGTAGAGTGCTCCCCAACATGAGTGCTCCCCAACATGAGTGCTCCCCCAATGAGTGCTCCCCACCATGAGTGCTCTGCAGTGTGAGTGCTCCCCGGTATGGTGCTCCCCACCATGAGTGCTTCCCCAACAAGCGGGCGACCACCCTGCCCAAGAGGGCTGCCTGGGGGGAGGGGCGGGATGGAGGGCTTCCTCCCAAGCTGGACACCTGGGGGTGGAGTAGGAAGAGGTCCAGGGGAGAAGGCCCAGCCCTTGTCCTGGAGCTTAAGTCCAGATTAAAGAAACCCAACCCCGGGAAGGGAAGGGAAAGGAAGAGAAGGGTGCAGGCAGGTGGAGGGACTGGGGTCTGGAGAGAGCTCGGCGGTTTTCTGCGTCCAGGCCTCAGGTTGGCCGGAGCCCTCACTCCACCCTTCCACCTGGATGGCAGGCCGCCTGTGCTGCCTCTGAGGCCCACTCAAGGACTCAAGGGCCCCCTTGTTGAGTGAAGCCCCGGGGCACGGTCACCCCACAGGTGCAGGCCGGGTGCAGCAGAGTGAACTCTAACCTTGTTCCGACCGTGTCCCAGGAGGCCGGAGGCTCAGAGGCAACTCCTGGGGAGACACCAGGTGCTCTTCAGACTGGTAGGAGCAGATTCCACAGGCAGCATCTGCAGGAGCCTCAGCCTCTGGGGCCGACCTGGTCCCTGAAGACCCTGACATGGCAGCAAAACGAGCGTGAGGGCCGAACGGGATTTCACCTCAGTATCTGCTGCAGTGTGAGCACGGGCTCGCTCAGAGCTCCACCTCTTTCTTCCACACATATTTTATTGATGTAAAAGGTACATAACACACAGTTAACTACTTTAAAGTGTATGATCCAGTGGTATTTAGTGCATTTACAACGTCTATAACCATGACTTCTCTCCATTTCTCTCTGGTTCTAAAAATTTTTCAAAATGTTCACCCCAGAAAAACACCCCAAACCATTAAGTAACTCCTGCCCTTCCCACTTGTCAGCCCCAGGCACCACCGGGCTAAGGTCTTTCTGTCTCTGGACATTTCACATAGAAGGAAGCTTGCACCTTGCGAACATTCACGTCTAAATCCTCTCACTGAGCATGATGTTCTCGGGTTCCATACAGCCGCACTGTTTGTATATTCAGTGGAAACTATACTTTGAGTTTTGAATTTTGACCTTCTCTGGGTTGGTGATGATGTGCTCTTGATGCTGGGCAGGGGTGGACGCCCCATTACCCCAAGGTCACGAGGGCAAACGGTCCACACACTTGCAGCCACTGTGTGTAGACGGCCACTCTGATCTTCACTTTCAGTTCAGTGTTGAATGAATCACATGAACTCTTCAACACTTTTTTATGAAATAGACTTTAGTGTCCTGAGCATGTTTGAGGTAGGCCAGGCTAAGCTGCTAAGTAGACTAGGTGTATTAAATGCATTTTTGACTAAACATTTTCACTCACAATAGGTTTACTGGGATACAATCCCCACTGTAAGCCAAGGAACAGCTGTGTGTGTCTATATATAAACACACACATATACACCGCGTTTCTTTACCCATTCATCTAATGAAAAACATCTAAACTGTTTTCATGTATTGGGTATTTTAAATATATTTCAAAGAACATGAGGTTTCTTTAGAATTAGCTTTCTTTTTTTAATGTAGGTGTTTACAGCTAATAAATCTCCCTCTGAGCACTATTATTGCTGCACCCTTAAGTTCTGCTATATTGTGTTTCCTTTTCCATTCTTCTCTAAATATTTCCTTTCCAATGCCTTGGCCACCTAATACAAAGAGCTGACTCACTGGAAAAGACCCTGATCCTGGGAAAGACTGAGGGCAGGAGAAGGGGACAACAGAGGCTGAGATGGCTGGATGGCATCACTGACTCAGTGGACATGAGTTTGAGCGAACTCCGGGAGGTGATGAAGGACAGGGAGGCCTGGCGTGCTGCAGTCCATGGGGTCCCAAAGGGTCTGACATAACTGAGTGACTGAAGGACAAGTATCTTCTCAGAGGAATTTTCCAGTTTCCCTCATGAGTTCTTCTTTGATCCATTGACTGTTTATGTTATTTAGTTTCTATGTATTTGCAAATATTCCTGTCTTCCTTCTGCTGTTTACAGTTTCATTCCACTGTGACCAGAGAAGACAGTATGCATGAGTTCAATCGCTTAAAATGTACGAGAATCATCGTGTGGCCTGACAAGGGCGTCTCCTGGGGACTGTCTCACATGCAGCCAGTGGGTCGGCTGGCTCTCTGAGGGCTCCTACGGTCTGGTCCAGCTGGTCGACACGGTCAAAGTCCTCTGTTTCTTTCTTGATCATCTTTCCAGTGTTCCTTCTATTACTGAAAGTGAATAATACCCTTCATCTATTTAACAAACGTTTGCTCATCAAACAGTTGTCAATCCAGGAAATGAATTCACAGTGAGTTACATGCATGTTACAATATTGATTCATCTACGTGGCAATGTTTGTGGCCCACAATATATTGTGCAGGAACTACAAAAACAGATGACCTACTGCTCAGGCCAGTCAGTAGAGAGAAGCTGTCCACTGGTGGCTGTTCCACAAGGCACAAGGTCCAAGGGTTGTGGGACGCGCCTGTGAGTAGCACTGCAAGTTGAAGGATCTTTCAAACCCAGCAGGGGATCCCTTATGGTCAGGAGCAGATTCAGCTGAGAACTGGCCCTGAGATGACAGTGGGCAGTCTGCATGGACATCAAGGACAGGTCCACACTGGTGAAGGAGGGCAGCTGTGCGGCTGAAGGGAAGCCGAGGGGACAGGGAGCTTTGCCGAGGCCTGCTGCTCCCCTCTGCCCCTGGGTAAGTCACATCTCCCGGACGAGAGGACAAGAACACTCCGAAGGAGCATGCTGTGATGACTTCAGGCTCCTGGCGACGGCAGCTTCACCAGAAGCGTTGCTGCCTGCTCGGGCTTGAGGCACCTGGCCCTCGTCAGGGCGGTCACTGCCTGCAGCGTCCTCTCCAGGAAGCACAGCCAGCGCGAGGCCCTCTGAGCAGCTCTCCACCGACGCGGAGCCCGTCCCCCTCTCCCTGGATACCCGGCTGTTTCCTCCTCGGCTCCCCTATCAGTGGTGCCCCAGCCCGGCCCAGCCGCAGGAGGGCAGTGTGCTCTGGCCTCCTGGCCTGGGTGCGCCTCCCGCACAGCACGCGGCCACCGGGGGTAAATGGCGGGTGGTGAGCGCAGAGCCGCTCAGAGTCAGGGTGTGTGGCTCAGGACGGCAGTGCAGCCACAGGAACAAGGGGCCCAGTGTCCCGAGGGAATTAGGGGACCTAATCCTGCCACCTCCACCTAGGAATTAGCCCTTTACTGCTCACAGGGGTGGACACACGAGGCCGTGAAAGAAGTCACTTGTTCCCACACGCTAGTAACTCACCTCCAGAGAAACCAGCTACTGACCCTCAGAGCAAGTTCGATAAGATGTTCCTAACTTGACACATAATATAGGCTGAAATTACATACTTGTTTCCAGACACATCTTAAGAAAAGCCTCTAAGCCCATTTTAAGACCTCTAGAAGGAAATGTGCTGGACACAGCTCTCTGTATGAAGGCCAGGTGGTGACACGGAGCAGCTCAAAAATGAGCCCAGAGTCATCTCCGCAGGGGCTGGGCACACCACCTGGGTGGGGGGCCGGTACTGGCCCTCACTGACGTCCCCCAACCAGGAGCCAGCAGGACCAGCTGTGAGAAGTGACGCAAAACCTTACCCAGGAATGAGTGAAAGAAAACGCATGAGCAGTTCCAAGTAAGCTTTCTGGCCCTATTGTGTTTTACACTGTGGTGTATCATGTGTATACAACTATTTTAACTATAACATAAGGGGATAATTGTGCGTCCCTGGTGGCTCAAATAGTGAAGAATCTGCCTGTCATGTGGGAGACCCAGGGTTCATCCCTGGGTTGGGAAGATCCCCTGCAGAAGGAAATGGTTACCCACTCCAGTGTTCTTGCATGGACAGAGGAGCCTGGTGGGCTATAGTCCATGGGGTCGCAAAGAGTCTGACACGACTGAGCAACTAACACACTAACGAGATAGTTAAATTACAGAAGATGACATAACACTTCCCAGTTCCCCCATCAGTGCTGTTCTCACCAAGAGGCAGGTCTCACCCCAACCTGGCAAGCCTGCACTGAGGGAAGGGGTGCTGGGTCATCCCTGATCACAAAGGGCTGACATGCAAAATTCCGGGGGTCCAAACAGCAGCCTGTGCAGGGAGGACCAGGTCCTACAGAGGAACCCCAAGATGAGCTCGGGATCTTTGCCAGTGACCCCGGAAATGCACAGGAAACCGGGCGCTGCTCTACTTCTGGTCAATGGTTTAAAGAGAAGATTCGGGGACAGGGTCTGAGGTGCAACGTGAGGCAGGAGATGCCAGGACAGTGGGTCTTCTTCCAGCTCTGGGAAGGCAAGTTGGCAAGATGTGAGGAGGGATGTAAAAACTCTGAGCCTCGACTCATCAAGCCCCATAAGGAAGTGACTTCAAGGACAAATGATAATAAAGCTGTACGTTTGCAAACAGAAAACCACACAAAATGTCTAGCAACAGGTAGTTCAAGGCGTATCTATCTTACGGCTCCTAATCACTGACAACTGGTAACATGTACATTTGTAAAGATATGTGCAAAATACCTTATCTGGAGAAAATCGGAACACTAAATAGTGTACGAACGAGCAACACTGAAATTGTGTAAATGTGTGTGCACATGTGGTTAAGTGTGCAAGAAACAAGGAGAATCCAAAATAGGTAAGGTTGATGTAAAAAAGTAAACAGCACTGTGCCTTTCAATATTTTCATAATAAAATAAAACTATCTTTTTTATCGACTTACAAGGTTAAGGCCAACATTCACTTCGTCTAGTCAGTAGCCCCATTTTTTAGAAGAGGAAACGCGTAGCTCAGACCACAGATGAATGAGCCAGAGTGAAAACGCACGTCTGTAACTCAGCGCCTTGATCAACTCACCAAGCACAGAAAACACGACCGTCTCCACTCCCCAGGCTGAGGCCAGGTTCCTGCTCATTTGAGCCTCACCCACTCCCAGCAATGGACATAGAATGTCACCTTCTGCAGCAGTGGCTGGACTCCTGGTACCCTCGTGGAATGGAGGCCGGTGTGGGGAAGAGTAAGAAGCCGAGCAGGGGAGGGGCTGCAGGCCAGGCTGCTTCTGACAAGGCCTCCTCTATCCCAGCCTCTCTTTGTAGTGGGGTCACACCCAAGAACAGGGGAGGAACAGGTGGATGGACAGGGGTGGATGGCAGGGGCAAGGGTGGACGAGGTGGACAGGTGAGTGGATAGGAGTGGACAGGGGTGGACAGGTGGGTGGACAGGGGTGGACAGGTGGGTGGACAGGAGTGGACAGGTGAGTGGACAGGAGGGTGGACAGGAGTGGACAGGTGGGTGGACGGGGTGGACAGCTTGGTGGACAGGGGTGAACAAGGGAGTGGACAGGAGTGGACAGATGTGTGGACAGCTGGGTAGACAGGTGAGAAGACAGAGTGCACAGGTGGGTGGACAGGAGTGGACAGGTGGGTGGACAAGGGTGGACAGGTGGGTGGACAGGAGTGGACAGGTGGGTGGACAGCTGGGTGGACAGGAGTGGACAGGGGTGGACAGCTGGGTGGACAGGAGTGGACAGGTGGGTGGACAGGAGTGGACAGCTGGGTGCACAGGGGGCCCCCTGCGGCCAGAGGCCCCTGCTCCCTCCTCAGTCTCCCTCGGGCCCCATGCCTGCATCACCCCACCCCCTGCAGGAGGAACCCAGCGCCCTCCTACCCTCGAATCATCAGTCAGCACATATCAGGGGGTGGCATCCCACACTCACCCGAGAATAAAGACAACGAAATGCCAAGTGGATTTACCACTCCCAGCTGATCCTCTCCTGGTGAGCTCCATCTGCGGGCTGGCTGACCACTGGCCCCGAGAAGTGGTGGTCACACAAAAGTGGCCACACAGGGACCTTAACAGTGACTGCAGAGCAGGCAGTCCCAGCAGGGATGCAGAGGAGGCAGCGCCAGGCTCCTCCAGGAGGAGTCCATGGGGCTTCCTGGAGGAGGTGGCTGAGAGACTTGAAGGGGAGACTCACACTGCATTTTGTGCATTAAAAAAAAAAGCAGTAAAAACGAAAGGAGAAACTCTCTCATGTCCGCGCTTTAAAGTTTAATCAGATAAAGCTTTTACCAGCCGAGGCTGCACAGGCTTGGGTGGCCTCAGGCGTGACTGTCCTCAAGTCCTCCCTTGGGGAACAGAATCCTGCCACCAGCCTGGCTCTGCCCACCAGAGGCTGTCCGAGCACAACCGACGCGTCTGTGAGCTCTGCTGTGCAGCGTCCAGGCTTCACGAGCACCGTCTCTGAACCATCAGTAGGGTGTTGAGAAAGCTGGCCGTGTGGCATCACCACCCCTCCAGTAACTGCTTCAGAGCTCCAGGCAGAATGAACCTCAGCACGCGCCCCAAAACTTCCGGGCGGCGGCCACTCACCCACATCTACCCACTGATGGCCCCCATGGTCTTCCGTATCCTTGGGTTTTACTTCCTAGGAAACCGCTCTCTATGATTTGGAACCACAATTGCAGAGGAAAGTCAGAAACGCAGCAGGATCATCTAATTTGCCTGCCAAGGACATGCTGCTCTTCTAAAATCCTCTTGTAGTTTTCTGCAGGCCAGTCGCAGGCCAAAATGTCAGCGTCCGTCTGAACAGTCTGAGAAGGACAGACTGGTGGGGACTTGCAGCTGTCAGTCTGGGCCCCAGCTTTGTGGCGCTCTGATGCCAGGCAAGGACTGAAAGTGTAATTAGGACCTGGGACCCGCTCTGAGCAGAGATGCTCTGAACTGAGCTTCCACGGGAGCAGGGCCTCTGATCACAGAGGAACTCAGGCAGGCGGTTCCCGAGACGCAGCCATAATAAGGAGCTGACTTCTAATCAGCCAGGAAGTCACTGCCCTCAGCGCACGCGTAAGGTGCTCCAGATGCAGCTGGCACCCCTGGGCGCCAGGACAGAAGGTCGTCCATCCACACTGGCGGTTGCACGGCCGGCCGGCCCCTTCCCCACCCCCGCCCCCTCCAGCCTTCCTTCTGGCTCCTTCTCCCACCACAGGACAGCATTCTTTCCAACTTCAGGGTCTGCTTGAACCAAGCATGAGTTCTCCTCCCACTGAACACAGCACACAGGGGCAGGTACAGACACGGCGAGGGGCATTAAGAAAATATGCTGTGTTTACCTCGTGGATCCAGAGGTGGATGCCTTTGACCCTTTGTGCCAGGAGTCCCATGCTGGCAGGAAAGGAAGGCTGACCTGCCGTCTCACCCACACGCCGTCTGTGGCCGGGCAGGCCCACCCTGCCAGGGATAGGAGGGCACGAGGCTCCTCGCAGCCTGGGGGCGCAGAGCACAGTGCTGCGGGCCTGGGCTGGAGTCAGAGTGGCCCCTGCGGATCCTGCGCCCAGCCCTCATCAGGACACATGCTCAGGTGAGGCCATCGTGGGTGTTTCCTCATCCGTGCACGTGCCCCGGGGGTCACACACCGGGCCATCAGGTGCCTGGAGCCGCAGCCGGACGTGCGGGTGGCTGTCACCTCTGCCACTGTGTGTCCCGGCCGTCCTGGGCACAGGCTGAGTCTGAGAAATGGAGCCGTGTAGAGAGACTGTCCTGTGAGCCTGAGCGGACGTCAGGGGGCCGACCACCACCCCGTGCCGGCCAGCAGCCTGTCTGCGTCCGGAGAAGCAGAGGACAGAGTGCTAGG
>SRVM01041244.1:0-29665 GCA_007570785.1 Antilocapra americana
CGCTCTGTTAGTTAGCGCTCTGTGAGTTAGTGTTCAGCCAGTTAGTGCTCTGCTGGTTAGTGCTCTGCTAGTTAGTGTTCTGCTAGTTAGCACTCTGTGAGCTAGTGTTCGGCTAGTTAGTGCTCTGCTGGTTAGCGCTCTGCTAGTTAGCGCTCTGTGAGTTAGTGCTCTGCTGGTTAGCACTCAGCCAGTTAGTTTTCTGGTAGGAAGTCTTTTTCTTTCTCACAAGTTGCTTTGAAAGACAATTCAGAAATGAAGTTTTTGTTAAGAGAAACAGAGATTGTGGCAAATAATCCACAATCCTTCGCCTGTCTGAAACAAAGGGTCAAAGGTTCGTTTCATGCTCCTTCTAGGCTTGGCCATGTAAATTGGTTTGACCACTTGGATACAAGCAGGGGCTTGAAATGTGGCAGATCCTGGAGTTTGCTGTGCATGCTGTGGGAAACCCCTTGGTGCTGAGTTAACAAGGCTGGTCTGCTGCCGTGAGAACAAGTGATCAAATGTGGGGAAACGTGGCCACCCCTGCACTGGCAGAGGAGGCCACCCTAGACCACCCGTCCTGCCACCAGGAGAGCTGCCCACCAACCCCAGAACCAGAGAGTGGTGCCACTTTAAGACACAGGCGTTTGTCTGATGGTTGCTACGTAACCGACAGAGAGATTTTGCTAAAATGTTAGTGGATGTAGCTAAAGCTGCTTCATGCATAAAATGGAGATGTGGAAATGAATCTATGTACGCCCATTAGAAAAGAACATAACACTTTATAAAGTGCAGAGCTGAGACCTAAAGAAGTGAAGTATATAAAATTAATCTTTAGTTTAGATGCACAATGGCTGAAAGTTTTTCCCCCTATTTGAATGGTTACTTCTTTCAAATTTCCTCTTTATAAGAGAAAATTTCCTGTAAACAAACCCAGATTAGGTGCTGAGGCTTGTTCTGTGATGGTGCAGGTGCATTTGTGCCTCAGGAGGACGTCTTCCACGAACGCACCGCAGGCTAGTTGCAGAACCCCGCCCTGGGGGGCCTGGCTGGGGTCGCAGGGTGCCATCACAGGTTTCTCCAGACACTCCGGTTTTGACTGAAGCCCCGTGTCCTAAGAACCCCCTTTGCCTAGGGCACACTGGGGCTGCTGGTTACTCTTCTCCAGAAACAGCAGGGAAGCATCCTTCAGGATCAGAGGAAAGGCCAATTCTGGGCCTGCCTTGGACCTGCTGAGTCAGAACCTCAGGATGGGTCCAGCAGCTGCTTTTAACTGGCCCCTCAGGTCGTGCTGATGGTCATGAACTGGCTCTGGGAGGGGCTGAGGCCTGGGTTCGTCTGGTGGGGGCCCAGAGAGGCTTGAGTTTAACAGGGGAACCTCAGTATCCCAGTGGCTGGGGAAGATCTGGAGGAGGTCCAGGCAGCGGAGGACCTGCGGTCTGACCATCGACCCTCAGCCCCACAAGTTCTGAGACCAGGCTCCTGGGTTTGCCCAATGGCTCCAGGCCACAATCCAGGTGTCCTTGTCACTTGGGGACACTGTCAATGTTTCCAGCAGGTGGCACATGCTAGTCACCCCGTCAGAAATCCGAGTAAACCCAGCGCTGGCTTAGCTGCTGAATCAGGCATCTCCACTTGCGACACATGCGCGGTCCAGCACGCCAGCAGCGGCGATAAAGAGAAACGTGTAGCTGGTGCCATTAAGCCCTTCAGCATCGTCGTGTGAGATAACAAAGAACACTCTTTTGGCTCCAGTCACACTGAGGCTGGTAAGCACAGACTTCTAAGGAAAAAGGATAAAGGATGATATTCTGAATTTCAGCCCCTGTTCACTTAAACACATCTTAACTTTTACGGTGCTTTGTAGGTGATGTGGCAATGTTGCCCAGTTCTGGCAAAAATCTACGGGAGAGAAGAAAGTAAGATGGTTTAGCAATGTGTGTGACCAAAGATACAATCACTTTTTTATTTCATAAGGAGGAAGTTAGACAAAGATAATAGCTCTATAAATTTTTGTACTATTCCCATTGCTTCACAGTTGGCTTAAAATAAAAAACGTCTAGTGTTGGTTATTTCTGTTACCTGAGAAATCGCCCCATGTCACAGTGATCCTGGTGACTGATGTCTACATGTGGTTGTCTGCCATCTTGGTGTGGCACCCCCTGCCACGGCCGCAGAGGACACGACTGCGGGATGCTCTGAGCAGGACCTGCGCCCTGAGCCTGCGGCCCTGCCACAGCCGGCAGAGGAAACTCGGTGGGCCCCAGCAGCCCACTGGGGCCACAGGAGGGATGTGGCTGAGAAACTCAGTGATGGGTGCACATGGCGGATTCTGGGAGAAAAGTCAGCTTTGGTACCAGCAGTGACACTGGCCTTTTGAGTTTTGAATGGACAGTCTGGTGGCCTGACCAGGGACCAAGCACTTCAGCACGGTGCTGAGGAGGTAGAAGTGGCTGGCGATGCTCGACGCTCTGGGTTGAGCTGGGCTCTGCTGACGGGCTCTGAAAGGCTCAGAGAGAAATCAAGCCGTCAAGGACGTTGTACACAAGCCGGGAGTCTGTAAAAACTTGTTAGTACAAAAGCCTCTGAATATCTGAGTCTGTCTTGAGAGAGCCTTGGGCTGGTGATTACACAATGATGTCTATCTATATATAGAGCAGATGCTGGCATGCAGTTTAGAGAACAAAAACTGTGAAAACAAAGATGAAACAAAAGTACAAGATCCCTTCCAAAAAGAAGAACAAAACACAGTCTTTTCAAACAAGAATTTCGAAATACCATGCAGCCATCTTTTTTTTGTTGTTTTTGTTTTTGTATTTCTGATTATTTTGGGGGGAGACTGACACACACGTAAAGCTAACACACACCTAGCAGCTGAGGCTGAAGCCAAGAAGCAGCAGGTCAGAGCCAGATTCTCATCCAGAGCTGGAGCAGTTGTTTCTATCTCCTTTTCTCAACTCTTTGCCCTAACCCCACTTAAGAGTTAAAGAAATTAGATCTGTGTGTGCTTCTGGCCCTGGGACTTCTCAGCTGCCTTTGTAAACTCAGCATTGAGGGCTAGAAAGGAATTCGGGGAAACCCGCCGACAAGGCGCTCTGGCTTGCTTGGCGGTCCAGAAGTCCTGCTGGCCGTTTCCCATCTGGACACCTGATGGGACCCAGCAAACCTCAACTCCTGGGTCCTTGAGAGTCAGAACAGCAGCCACATCAGAAACATCTTCAGTTACAACAACAAAGATGATGATGCCACAGATCCTATTCCTCTTGTTAATCCATCTTTTAAATTCCCTCTGGGCCAAGTAACGTGTGTGTGAGGGGAGATCGGACAAGGGGGCACTGGCCACATGTCCAGCAGGAGACCTGATCACGGGCTGTGCAGGCTGTGGGGAGCTGGCCGCAATGATTCTCGCCTTCTTGTGGGAAGGCCTCCTCCAGGAGCAGGAAGGAAGTGACTGGTGGGGAGTGAGTCACCAACTCTGGCTGAGAATCCTCCGGCAAGAGAGTGGATTAGCTCTGGAGGCTGGACACATTTGACCACCCCTGGGTCTCAGCTCCCCCCCCCCCCATCATCAGATGTAACACACACGGTTTAGACCCAGCAGTGGATGAGGTTTGGGATGCCCGACAGACACTCATGTGCTGGATCAGCCGACTCTCGGGGGGCTGCCTGGCCCTCTTCCGCTAGGACATTAGCTGTAAAATGAACACGTGAGTCTTAGGAGAGGCACTTTAAAGAGGTAAATTTCTATTTTACCTGTTAGGAATTGGGGTGAAGAAGAGCACGGTCGCTGAGATCCCCCTGAATAAAACACCTATTTCTCACTTGGCCATGAGGGCGACCCCCTGGAAGCTGACTCATCACCACTGCTCTGTGCAGACCCCGGGCTGGGGGCCCTGTCATCTCAGGCCCCGTGCGGTCACGGGCTGTTCCTGCTGCTCTGGCCTCCAGTCTCCTAGCTCTTCTACCCAGCAGCCACATACATTGTGTTCTGAGTCCTTTCCGCCAAAGTGAGCTGGAATTATGGGACCAGACCAGCTGGGAGCGGTGGGGCTTCCTGCCTCCCCAGCTCCCAAACCTGGAGCTTCAGCCCAAAGGCCCTGCCAGCCCCCGGGTTCTCCTGCGGCCTCCCTCACCTTCTGCTTTGGGAAGCTGCCTGCTCTGCTCTATGGTGGGGGCAGGGGGTCAGACAGTGAAGGCAGGGACTTCGGGGACCTCTGGGTGGTTGGGGGCTCACTGGTCCAGGGCCGTGCGGGTCCCTCCTGCTGCCTTGTCACATGCACAGCCCCGCCGCCTCCTTCCCTGGCCCCTGACGACCACAGTCGGTTCTCTACAGTTTCTTGTTTTTATGTTGTGTGAGCAGCCTCATGAGGTGAGCGTGGCAGGTTCACCTCCTTCTCAAGGTCGCCCAGTTCTGGCACCAGGTCAGCCATCTGCTCCTTTTTGCTGCTGAGCTGTGTCAGCTTAAGGGCCACCTGCGGAAGGATGGGTGGAGGTTGTCTCTGGTTTGGCTGTCAGTGAACAGTGTGGTTTTGTGAGCGTCCTGTCTTCTGATTTCTTCCTCCAGGGGAGGGTCTGGGATGGGTGTGCGGCCTCCCTCTGTACTGGGTGCAAGCTCACCCTCCAAGGCGGAGGCAGGGAGAGCTGGCTCCCAGGGGCGAGCGCCTGCAGGGGGCTCAGAGGGCCCAGAGCCGGGCGGCGGACCGCCTCCCCCAGGTCCCCAGGTCTGGTGTAGCACTGTGGAGCAGCAGGTATCACCCAGGTGCTGGGGAGAGGGGCGGTGAGAGGACAGTGCCCCTCCCTCGCCCTGAGACCACCGAATTAGCCTGAGCGCCGAACACCGGCAAAACGCCTCGTGGTCCCAGAGCCTCTCTCTGGGAGGGCACTGCTGTTGGCCCGTTTTCACAGACCAAGAAACGTAGAGATAATGAGGGGAGAAGAGCTCTGTTCACATCAAACCATTTGGGAGGGATAGAAGGTAACTGAAGTGGGTTTCAGGGCCATGTGTCAGTAAAAGCAGAGTGCCCCTCACGGTCACACACGAAGTTGATGGACTTGCTTCCATGCTCCCAGATGCCTCGCTTGCTCCTCACCCACCTGGTCTCCCTGCCTCCGTGGGATGCACGGTCTGGCCAGTGGCCACCGTCCTCTCCCCCCTGTGCCACCTGTGGCCCCGAAGCTGGGAGTAACGGCCTCTGCGAGGGGTGAGAGGCAGTCCTGGCTGGGCCGGCCACAGAGCCAGAACAGCCTCAGAAATGGGCTTCTGGTCTTCACTGAGTGCCGCCACTGGGTTCACAGCTTCGAGGCGGTGTCCACTTCCGGGGTCATCTCCTCTGCTTGCTTCCCCCACTGCTCCAGGCTGAGCCTGCCCAAGGGATGCCCAGGGCAGTGGGCAGCCACCTGCCTGAGACTTCCCACTCTTCCCGCAGGATCCGCAGCCTCTGGACACATGCCCTGTGCCCAGTAAAGGAATCTCTAAATAGTAAATGGTCATGCAAAACTGTACAGCACTGTGCAAGGCTGCCTATAAATAATAATAAAACCTTGAAGGAAATATGATGGGCACGCAGGTGCCCATTTTGCTCCTTTCAAGTTTCTTTACTACGATGTTGCCTCTTCCAATCCAGTGTTTCACAAAAGCTTCTTCTGACCGTTGATAAAGTCTGTTTCGCTTGATTGTTGACAACCTGCAGAACAGTTTGGGCCGAGGCTGCTTTATCGATGGATCTCTGCAGCCCAGCTCTCTACATAGGAAGAGTCTGTGGTCAGAGGCAGGGGTTTCCTGAGCTCCTGGGATGGCTCCTTTGCAGCCTGTGCTGTGATTCTATTGCGAGGAAACGTTGACAGCAAGTGTCCACCCCAAGTGGTCTGTGCCGGGTGCCCACATCTCTCCTTTAAGCTTCTTCTGGGATGCTTTGATGAAGATTTTAGAGGAAAAAAAATGCATACCCTCCTGCCATAGCTAAGAAGGCAAGGCTTGGGTTCTAGTTAACTGCTGATTTCAGGGGTGTCCTCAAAGAATCTCTGGATATTTGGCAAATTAGGTTAAAAAATAACAAGTTAAAACTTTTTATGATAAAAACATAGATAATTTGAGCAAACATTCTTCATAATAAGCAATCGTGGCATCACCTAACTCTACATAACGCACATTCATTAGATGCCTGCAGTCACATGTCACTGTTACTCAGATGGACGGGGCATTGACACTGATCGACGGATCCCATGTAAACTGTCAGGGTTTCCGTTCGTGAGGCTGGGCCAGGCCTGGGCTGCCCCGGTGATCCCTAAATCTCGGTGGCTTTACATAACAGGCGATGTTTCCCATAGCTGCTCACCAAGGCGGCTCCAGGACAGCTGTCTCCCCACAGGGATCGGCAGCCCTGGCCACTTCCATCTTATGTCTGAGCCTCAAAGCAAGGCCTCTCACTCGCTGCGGAGGGAGAAGAGAGGGATGGAGCTGATCAGTGGCGTCTCCCAGCTTGTCAGAGGTGTTGTGGCTTACTGGGCACTGGACCCTGCAGTGAGCTGCCAGGAGGGGAGGCAGCGTGGACCCCCTTCCCAGGAGCAGCTCCCGGGCTGGCAGTGGCCCAGTCCTGGCCTCCTCGCAGGCCACCGGGCCGGCCTTCCCTCTACCAGCAGCTCAGAACACCTGGGCTTCGCACAGCTGACAGGAAGCTCAGTGCAGACACCGTTGCTTGAGGCTGTTCTCCACGGTGTGGGGCAGACGATGAGTGCTGGAGGAGAACGATTCGAGGGTGTTTTTCCTCTTTTCTCTGGCTTCTCCGAATGCTTTCTCCTGCACCGCTAAGAGCCTGAGGAAGCTACCAGAGAACTAGGCTGGACATTATGAAATTTGGAAAGCTCAGCAGTGGCCACAGGACTGGAAAAGGTCAGTTTCATTCCAATCCCAAAGACAGGCAATGCCAAAAATGTTCAGACTACTGCACAATTGCACCCATTTCACACACTAGCAAAGTAATGCTAGTTTAGAATTCTCCAAGCCAAGCTTCAACAGGACGTGAAGTGAGAACTTCCAGATGTTCAAGGTGAATTTAGAAAAGACAGAGGAACCAGAGATCAAATTGCCAACATCCACTGGAACATAGAAAAAGCAAGAGAATCTCAGGAAAACATCTACTTCTGCTTTATCGGTTACACTAAAGCCTTCGACTGTGTGGATCACAACAAACTGTGGAAAATTCTTCAAGAGATGGGAATAGCAAACCATCTGACCTGCCTCTTGAGAAATCTGTATGCAGGTCAAGAAGCAAGCTAGAACTGGACATGGAACAACAGACTGGTTCCAAATTGGGAAAAGAGTACATCAAGGCTGTATATTGTTACCCTACTTATTTAACTTATATGCAGTGTACATCATGCAAAATGACAGTCTGGATGAAGCACAAGCTGGAATCAAGATTGCTGGGAGAAACATCAATAACCTCAGGTATGAAGATGACTCCACCCTTATGGCAGAAAGTGAAGAGGAACTAAAGAGCCTCTTGATGAAAGTGAAAGAGGGGAGTGAAAAAGCTGGCTTAAAGCTCAACATTCAGAAAACTAAGATCATGGCATTGGGTCCCATCACTTCATGGCAAATATATGGGGAAACAGTGACAGACTTTATTTTCTTGGGCTCCAAAATCACTGCAGATGGTGACTGCAGCCATAAAATTAAAAGATGCTTGCTCCTTGGAAGGAAAGCTATGACCAACCTAGAGAGCATATTAAAAAGCAGAGACATTACTTTGCCAACAAATGTCTACCTAGTCAAAGCTCTGGTTTTTTCAGTAGTCACGTATGGATGTGAGAGTTAGACTATAAGCTGGATTATAAGAAGGCTGAGTGCCAAAAAATTGATGCTTTTGAACTGTGGTGTTGGAGAAGACTCTTGAGAGTGCCTTGGACTACAAAGAGATCCAACCAGTCCATCCTAAAGGAGATCAATCCTGAATATTCATTGGAAGGACTGATGCTGAAGCTGAAACTCTAATACCTTGGCCACCTGATGCAAAGAGCTGACTCATTGGAAAAGACCCTGATGCTGGGAAAGATTGAAAGCAGGAGGAGAAGGGGACAAGAGAGGATGAGATGGTTGGATGGTACCACTGACTTGATGGACATAAGTTTGAGTAAGCTCCATGAGTTGGTGAAAGACAGGGAAGTCTGGTGTGCTGAAGTCCATGGGATTGCAAAGAGTCAGACACGACTGAGTGACTAAAGTGAACTGAACTGCTCCTTGGAAGAAAAGCTATGACCAATTTAGACAGCATATTAAAAAGCAGAGACATTACCTCACCAACAAATGTCCGTCTAGTCAAAGCTATGGTTTTTCGAGTAGTCAGTCATGTATGGATGTGAGAGTTGGACCATAAAGAAGGCTGAGTGCCAAAGAATTGATGCTTTTGAACTGTGGTGTTGGAGAAGACTCTTGAGAGTCACTTGGACTATAAGGAGATCAAACCAGGCAATCCTAAAGGAAATCAATCCTGAATATTCATTGGAAGGACTGATGCTGAAGTTGAACCTCCAAGATGTTGGCCACCTGATATGAAGAACTGATTCATTGGAAAAGACCCTGATGCTGGGAAAGATCAAAGGTGGGAGGAGAAGGGACGACAGAGGATGAGATGGTTGGATGGCAAAAGCAACTTAATGGACAAGAGTTTCAGCAAGCTCTGGGAGATGGTGAAGGACAGAGAAGCCTGGCATGCTGCAGTCCATGGGGTTGCAAAGAGTCGGACATGACTGAGGAACTGAACAACAAATTATGCTTCCAACTTTTTTTTCAGGTGACAGTAGAAGGAACTATTACAGTCATTCAATAAGTACCAGTTGAGCTTTTACTATGTTCCAGACACTGTTATGAGCAGAGCAGCAAAACCCATTGTTAGAGATTGGAAGTTCCTCCCTGACTCACTGAATATCCCTTATGAAAAAATTACCTTAAAAATTCCTCCAAAATACTGTCTTTTCTGAAAAATGAACATACTTCCTTTCATTAGGTAACAGAACGTATATGAGATAGTGTGTTCCATCTTTCCCTTTTCACCTTGACTGTCAGGAAACTCAGAGCTGAGCTCTATGTTCATTGCAATAGCTGCTTTCACTACACAAGTTAGAAGCAACAATTTCTTCCTTCAATACATTTTGATGCCCTTTTAATTATGCATTGTATACTGGTCATTTATTTTATGTCACTTCAAATCCTTTGAAAGTAGATTGAGCAGATATGAAAATAAATTAATTATGCTATTTTGCGTGTGTGTGTGTGTTAGTGACTCAGTCATGTCCAACTCTTTGTGACCCCATGGGCTGTGGCCCGCCACGCTTCTCTGTCCATGGGATTCTCAAGGCAAGAATACTAGAGTGAGTAGCCATTCCCTTCTCCAGAGGATCTTCCTGACCCAGGGATCAAACCTGTCTCCTGCCTTGCAGGAAGATTCTTTACTGTCTGGGCTACAGGGAAGATCTGCAATGCTATTTTGGCCATATAAATATCCATTTGTTGATAGATTGGTGCTTCTCAATAAATATTTTGGTCAAGTGCAGTAGTGGATTCTATAGAAGCGAGAACACGGTAACAGTGAGTTATAAACAAAAGCGAGTACAGGTGTTTTCTGTGAGTCATCACTTTTCCCTTTGATCCCTCTGTGTTGTCTTGTCTCTTCGAATCACAGGTACAAGGGAACAGATTCTAATTTAGGAAAGAAGGATCAATCCCTTAGAGCAGAACACAGGTCTGAGGAGGCATGGTACTTGCATGGACTGTGGGGGTGAGTCTTCTCAGAGAAGGAGTCAGGAAAGGGTGCTGAATGCATCTCCGTGCTTCTTGGATGGAAAGTGAGGTGCTCAACAACATCTGGCCCCACTGATGTGGGAACCCCTGTGTCTCTATAGATTTATTTCTGACCCTCTGAGCACATGTGTCTGGGAGCACACATATCTTCTCAGACCCTCTGATGAACTGCCAACTTCTTGCTCCTCTGATCTGATTAAAGTGATATCATCAATATGGCAAACCAAACTGATGCTCTGCAGCTGGTTCAGATCTCGCTGGGCTGTGTTACAACAGAGAGCAGGAAAGCCTGAGGATACAGAGATATCCCAGGGGTGTGCTAGCATCTATGCCGTGTGATATAACTTGCTTCTGATTCTCCCCCCTATTTGGGGTCAGAAGAGGGCATCCCCAGGCCCGTGGCCATGCACCACAGTTCAGAGATCTGGCTGTGCACCACCTCTGGCACGGCAGCTGCAACCATGTGGGGTGACCGTGTGGTAGAGACTTTGGTGGTTCAGTGTCATTCTCTGGAACCTGTCTGACTTCAGACACAGGACTGTGAAATAAATGATCCATCAGGTCTTTAGGAGGTCTTGATCTCCGTATTCCCTCCAGGATGTGTCATCATTTTTGATCTTCCATCTTGGCCTTCCTTGCTGGGATGGCTCTTAACCTGCACAACAAGGAACCAAGGTGGGTGCTCTGACAACTGTTACAAACGTCCCTACCAGTCCCTCACCTGTAGTTCAAAGAAATGATCACCTGGGGGCTCACTGTGAGCTCCTCCTGGCCCCAAACTCCACGTTTTCCTGGACTTCACAGGTTTCGCTCTAACAGGGGCATGATGATCCTTCAACTCAGAACCCAGCTCAGCAGCTCTTCAAACATCTAGGTGTTTCCCTCTCCAAGTGGAATTACCTGCGTAAATGGCCACAGGCCCCTTTGGGGGAGGTCCCAGGGGGATGTAGTCCTCTCCTCCAGTAGGCAGTCCCTGGGATGATAACTGGCTCACGCCTGGATAAGGGGCTATGACGTTTTATTGAAGCAACTTTCTTGGGCCCCTGAGCCCTGTCTTCAACTTTCTTTGGTTGCATAAACTGAGTAGTTCTCCTGCTGGCTGGCTTCTGTCCTGCCGCTGATGCCGTGTTCAACTGACCATCACTGTAGCTTTTCCAGCTCAGCACATCAGGGCTGCCACTGCAGACTCGCCTCACAGTGACTGCTCCCCGTTACTTTTCAAGTTAAATGTCACCATCTGGCCTCTATCATGTCACCACCTCATCACACTCACTGCTATTAGGGAGCCCAGTGCTCCCTGTAACGACATCTCCACCCTCCACCCAGTCCGGCACATCCAGCATGTCCCTCATCATGTTTGGAAATGGAGTGTCTCCTGGGCTTTTCTAGGCACTGACTAGGTTTCCTGGGCTCCTGGAGCTTATTTCCTCTCCTGTTCCACATCTCTGAGCACTGGGATGCTGTCCTCAGCTGTCTGCCACAACCATCGGGCATTTCCACTTCGCTTCATGTGGGATGCTGCTTTTTACAAGCTTGCAAAGGCCCTACGAGGGGTCTGGGGTCCTGGCCAGGGTGCTGAATCCTGTATCATGGTTCAGTGATGCTGTGTCAGGGGACTCTAACCTGCTCCCCCGTGATGGCAGTCCTCTCCTAGGTTCAGCGTTCTTTGGCTCTGCTCCTGATTTTGTTCCCCCAGTCCCTCCAGCATGTTTCCCATGTTTGCAGATCCAGTACTTTCCCAGCTGGGAGATGCTGCTGTGCTGGGGAGTGGAGATGGACACAGAGCTCAGGCACGCTCTCACAATCATCTCCAAGCCCAGAGGGCACATTCACCTGTGACAGGGGAAGGGGCACACCTCTTCAAGTGCAAAAGATTTAGGAAAGCTGGGATTCAAGGTTCTGAGTGCATTAATCCAGATGACGCTCCCCCAAACCTTTGGGTCACAGCAACCTTCCTTGGGTTGAGCCTGCAGGTGGCCCTGGAGCACTGTGACTTTTGTGATTAAGTTCTCACTCTGATCCACAGCTCTTTTGGTTCTCTGGTTGTAGGAGAGTTATATGGTGACAACAACCTTTTTGTCACATTTTCCTTAAATGGGTGATCTTCTCATTGCCTCGCCCTCAGCAAGAACCCTCTGGTTCCAAAGCCAAGGTGATTCCTGCTTTTCCCAATCTCCCGAGTGCCTGAGACACTGCACAGCACTGTTCCCCCCATGTTCAGGTTGGCTGCAGTCACTGGCAGGTAGGGGGCCCCCAGCTCTCAAACCCTATCACAGAGGCCACTCCTAGAACAGTCCTGGACTCAACTGTCTTATGCTGGTTTCTCTGGAAACAGACTCCAAAGCAGAGATTGGAGTGTGCAGGCCTTTTTCGGAAGTGTTCTCAGAAAGGGAGTCCTGAGAGGGAGTGAGGGAAGGAAGACTGGACTGGGGAGCAGCTGGTTAACAAAGCATCTGCTACTGGGGCTCAAGCAGATCCTCTGAGAAACTTGGGAGCTGGGGGTGCTTTCCAGTTCCCCAGATGGAGGCAAAGCCCTCCCAGGTCAGATCAAAGGAAGGCTGGCTTACTACAGGAGCCCCTGGGGCCTGGAGTAGGATGCAGCAGCTCTCACTGGGGGTTGGACCAAGGAGGGGCTGCTTCCTGTTAAACCCCAGTAAACACCTCCTGTGAAAGTCTTGAGAAGATAAACTCCAGGAGATGACTGAGGACCTGGAAGGAGACTCGAGTAGTGTGGGTAAAGAGGGTCATTAACTTTTCTCAACACGTACGTTAACATTTCTTTAAGGAAGTGTGGAAAAGTAACGAAAAGAACAGGCCTCTCTTTATTATGCTTGTATTCTGGTGTGTGTGTGCGCGCGCGCTCTGAAGCCAGAGGAGGGGAAGAGGACGTGAAGTCAGCAGACACAGAAAATGCTCTGAGCTTGGTAGCCTGGGGGCAGGGAGGGCCGACAGGAGTGCACTTGGCCTTGTGAGAAGCTAGGAGCCAGGGTGGCCCGAGGCCGGGGACGGTCAGGTTGGCAGCTGGAGGGATTTGGTCTCACCAGGACTGCGCGCCCCTCCGGATTCCACGCCGCCTGCAGCGCCTACTCTGCGGGGGCTGAGCTGGGCCGGGGAATTCTTTTCCTTTTCCATCTTTAGGTTTGCGTTTCGTAAATCCCTGTGCATGTCTTCCCTCCCGCGCTCCCGCCTGGTTCCCACACCCAGCAACACTCGCCGCCCGCCGCACACCCGGCTGCTTGGTTCCCCTGCAGCAACCAGCCCGGTCGCCCCCGCGGCTGCTGCCCACTGCACCCCCGTCCTGCTCCCGCCGCCAGCCTGTACCCCGCACTCCCCGCCGGTTCCTCGCTGCCCGGGCAGGAGTCCGGTGCTGTCCCCGGGATGCTTCGCGGATACAGAAGCGGCTCCTCTAGGCTGGGATGTGGGCGGAGCCTCCCCGCCCCGCCTCCTCGCCCTCAGCCAATGGGCGGCTGGGACCGCGCCGTTGGCCCGACGGTGACGCCTCCGCCCCGCGGCGGGCTTTGGGCGACGGGGGCAGGGGGCGTGGCCTCTCCGCCCCCCGCCCGTGTCCCCGGCCAATGGGCGGCGTGTGGGCGGGGCAGGAGGCGGAGCGCAGCGGGCGCGCGGGTGCGGGGTCTGGCCCGGAGCGCGGGGACTGCGCCGCCGCTCGGGCTCCGGCTGCTTCGCGGGGCTCGGCTCGCGGATTCCGGCGGACCCAGCATGGCGGTGGAGGAAGAGGGGCTCCGGGTCTTCCAGAGCGTGAAGATCAAGATCGGTGAGCTCCCAGGAGCAGGCGGGGCGGCTGAGTCTTCGGGGGGCTAGCGGCAGCGCCCCCGGTCCCCGACCCCTTCACTGGGGTCCACGGCCCTGGCGCCTCCCGGCGATGCGCGCTCCCCGGTTACGGCCCCTCCTCACCCCGGGAGCGCCTCGCCGCGGCCCCCTTCCCAGCACCAGAGACGCCCAGCGGCGTCCGTCTCCCCGCCTCCCCCGAGGGCGAGCTGGGCTGACGGGGCCGGTGGCCCTGGGGAACGCAGCTCCCCGCCGCTGGGTTGACTGCGGCAGGGTGAGGCGCTCCGCCGGACCTGGGTCTGGTCCCCAGAGACTGCGCATCTGCGTGTGCACGAGCGCGCGCAAGGGGGCTCTCCGGATGCGAGAATTTTAGGTGCCAGAAACGCCCAGCTTGAGGTTCCGCGCCTCGCTGAGTGCGGCACCCAGACACTTGCTTTGCTGGGGACGTGGGAGCTCTTGCACCTTCCCTTCGGGGCGAGGGGCCGAGCGGGTGGCTGACCGGAGCCTGGGTGTGCGGGCGGCTGTGTAGGTGGATGTGTCTGTGTGTGTGTCTGCCTGTGACTGTGTGCCGGCGCTCTGGCCCAGGGCCCTCTCAGGGCAGGGCGCCAGGACAGCTACCCCCTCCCCCTTCCATTGAGAACTGGCGAGGGAGCTCTTGGCCACCAGGGCCTGCCATTCAGGTCGTGTCCCCAGAGCGGCCCGCTGTTCTCACTGGACCCAGAAGCTGGGGGAGGGGCTGGGAGGCTGTGTCTGGACTTCCTGGGTTTATGTGGAGAGACTTGCTTTTTCCTAGTTCTGACTGGGAAGGGTGATGTACAAGTTCCCCCAAAACAAGACCTGCACCTGGAGTGACCGTTCCCCGTCACTGCATCAGTGTGCCAGCTGAGAGGACAGCTCCTGCTGGAGAGGGCTTCTAAGGCCCCGGAGGGTTGCCCTCTCAGGGTCCTTGCTCACTGAACCCCGGGGTCCTCCATGTTCCCATGTGAAAAACGGCCTCTGGGAACCAAGCCAGGCCCCCAGTGACTGCGGGAGCGTCAGTTGTTGATGACATCTGATGCTGCCTAGGAATTCCAGCCACCCCAAATCAGCGTGTTGTTTCCTGTCTGCTTTATTTTGGTTTGTGGATCATCGCTGAGACGCTGTTGATATTTGGCTCAGAAGCACTGCAGATAGGATGTGGCTGCACTTCAGCCCCGAGGAGCTTGCCTGGAGAGGGTTTCCCTTGTTTACTTGGTTGGAATCTGCTGTCACTTTCTGCCGGGAGGTTCAGCCTGGCTCTCCACCTGAAGTGAGGCAGGGAAAGTGCCTCTCAGCCCCAGGGTCCAGTGAGCATGAGGGGCGTTCACACTAGAGGCCTGGAGCTGCTTCCTTAATCAGGGGACAGGAAGGGGTGGGGCATGGCCGCAGGGGTGTGCCAGGCTTCTGGGTGTAGCAGGCAGGAGGGGGTCTGGGGACTCTGGAGTTCGAGCCCCGCATGGCCAGCCTGGACTTGTGTCAGGAAGCAGAGAAGATTGACTTCTTTCCAGAATGGCCCAGTCCAAGAAGCAGAGGGCAAGGAGGCCCCCCAGGCCCGGGAGAGGCACTCTGCTGGCCTGGCAGGACGCCCTCATGGAGGCTCTGGACCCACACAGATGGGCCGGATGTGGAGGGAAGGGGCTTGGAGACGCTGCTCCGTTAGGCTTTCTCTCTTCTGTGTGTGTCGCTTTAAACAAGTGAGAGGAGCGCCCGCTCAGTGTGGGATTAGTGCAGCCACTGAGCATCGGCTCCTCCACCCCGTGTGGGGACCCCCTCCCTGATGTGATGTTCGGGGACTGCAGCAGAGAGGATGAGCAGAAACACCTGTCCGTAGTGGTCCAGCTCCCCGGACGTGGCTCCAGCTCTCAGAAGCCACTGTCTCCTCCTGACTTTGAGGGTCTCCACCCGCCAAACGGGGTTGTCCCACCCATGTCACTGGGGCTGGCAGGGGCAAGGGCCTCCGCAGAGCACAGGTAGGCCTCCTCCTGTGCTGCAGCAGAGAGGCGGTCTGGGCCACCCTGCTGACCTCAGACCTGGGCCGGCCCCAGACGGGCAGTGCGGGAACCGGTCAAGGGGCTTAGTCTTGTTCCACTGTGAGTAGGAGGGCCTGGTGGGTGGTGCCCCGAGCTCTCCATTTCTTCCTTCCTCTGCTGTGGCCAGTCTTGACTCTGACTTGCCTGAGTGCCAGGCCATGAAGGCAGGCCAATGAGGAGGGACACCAGCACTGACCCGGAGGAGGGGCGGCTACGCAGGTGGCACAGGCACACCCGCCTCCTGGCTCCGGGGACCCTGTCCGATCGGCCATTCATACTGAGCCCTGCCTTGGGGCTGGCTGGCAGCATGCCCGTGTCTGCTGGTGGCCTGCCGGCTGGAAGACACAGGGCAAGTGCCCCCCCTTTCATGGCCTCGTTTTTCCATTTGCAAAATGCCGGCAGTCATTGTGTGCAGCATCCTGTGGGAGCTTCCCTACCCACCCCCCACCCCTCCCCCAGAAAGACACAGAGGAATTCTCCCTGTAGTTATACCATCAGCCGCATCACTGTTCCTAGTGCTGAGAGGAAAGGCAGAATGTTTTGGAGGGCTGAAGAGTTTTTCAGGGTGGGGTTGTAGTCCTTAGTCTGGAACGTGTGGTGGTACTTGATCATTGAGAGGCTAACGCTGGGGAAAATGGGAAGAATCTCTTCCTTTTTTTCCTCTTCTCCTTTCTTTTTCCTTCCACCTTTTGCAAATGAGATAATACATAAGAAAGTGCTGGAAGAAAGTAAGGTATTTTTATTGTAACTATTTCGAGTCCTTGTCTTAGAGAACCTGTGTCTCTCCCCACTTAAATCTCTCAGTTATTTTGGATGGATCCTCTGCACACTTGGCTGTCTTGCCCGAGGTCTATCTTTGGTAACAGCAGTGTCTCATGTCGAGTGAGGCTGAGCACACTTCCTATGAGGCTACTTTGAGGAAGTATGCTCTTCTGACTTCCCGTGAGTCAGGGCTTTAGCCCCGAGGGAAGCGACTGCAAGCGGGTGGGTGCAGACCCCCAGCGGGGGCCCCCCCTGCCCCGCTATCGCTTGGACCTGGCACGCCTCTAGAACTTGCAATGTGGCTTTCCTTTCCAGTGATGTTTCCCTTTTCCATGACAGTTACTCCTTGTTTCTAAGAGTGTCATCTCAATAAATGTGTTCAGTTAAGAGCAATACAGAGGGGTTTCTCTCAAGCTGAAAAACAGAAAATCCTGGCCTTGCACTTGAGGATAAGAAAAGCCCCCTTAGCCTGGCTTGTGGTTGGACTGCTGTCGGGTTTGAGGGCATCTGGGATCTGTGGTGAGTCCCGAGTGTGGCCATGGGCGGCCTTCCTTCCTGGGTCCAGAAGTGGCCCCCATCTCCCCGTGCTCAGAGCACCTGCCTCTGTTCCTTCTCCATCAGCCAAGACCCTGTCACTGCCAAGGACAAGGGCAACCTGGGTGCAGCACGCGTGCAGGGAACCTCCACACCTCCTCGGCCAGCTGTGGGCCTGCCCCGTGGCAAACACGTCCTCCCGGAAGCAGGAGACCCCCTCGGGCCAGGCGGGAGCTGGGAGGGACCCTGGGCGGCCTGGCGAAGCAGTCCTGGACCCCAGGGGTTGAGAGTTTAGGATTCCAGGTCTGAAGGTGATTTTCAACCTGATTTCCACCGTGGGAAGTTGTGGTGTGCCATCACAGGGTCTGCGAGGCTCAGATGAGGGCTTGTAAGTTGAAATGATTTTTAATAGAAGGGCTTCGCAGGGCTTAGTTGGAGGACATGGTCTGTGAACATGACGGATGATGTCGCAGTGTGTGTGTGTGTGTGTGTGTGTGTGTGTGTGTGTGAGAGAGAGAGAGAGAGAGAGAGAGAGTGTGGGAAGAGGGGCTGTGCTGGCCACACACGGTTCTTGGCATCGGGGGTTTTATATTCTCCGGAGCTCTCTGATTCTAAAATTAACCTGGATATTCTATTAACCGAGCTAAGCTCTCAAGCTATTTTCGGCCCCTGAGGACCAGTGTGCAGGCCGGCTCTGCCTGGGGCAGTGAGGTCGGTCCTAACTCCAGCCTGTGGCTCTGGGCTTCCCCGGAAGGGGCGTGCGCTGGCGTGTGGGGTGGGGCGGGGTGCACACCTCAGGGTCTGGGGTGCACGTTCTCTCTCTTCTCCTACAGGGGTGCTCATAAGCCCACGGTGTCAAGGGAGGGAGGCGAAGGAACCCCCTCTCATCCCGGCCTGCCAGCTGGCGGGGGCTCTGCACTGCCTCCTCACCGAGTAGTGAGCTCGGACGGCAGGGCCACCCACCCCCACAGGAGGGGACAGGCCTGTGTGAGGAAGGGGTGTGAGGTGTGAGGTCACTGAGCGCAGGCACTGGGACAAAGATGGAGGCACAGAACTCGTGCAGAAGGGATGGGACAGGAGCAGGGACCGAGTAGGCTGCCCTGACAGAGCCCGGCTCGCAGGGAGCAGGGCCTCGCGAGCAGGGCACGGGGGACGGGTCGGCACTTGGCAGAAAATGTCCGGACTTCTCCTCTCAAGCTAACGAGGTGCTTGCTCGAGTCCACACTCACACCCTCCTGAGGGCTTTTAGGAGTCAGTGCATTGCGCACCACGCTATGGAAACAACCCTGGTGGGAGAGGTGACGCTTGGAAGTTGCACCTGAAAGTGGAGGCTGCAGGCACCCCTCCTGCTTCCAAGGGAGGAGGGTCCAGCTGGGTTCTGGTCTCTCAGGAAGGGCGGGCAGCCTGAGACGGGAGTCCTGGGCAGTTGCTGGCTAACTGCAGCTTCAGGCACGGCCAGGCAGGCTCGGCCTCAGCCTGCTCTGTTGCAGGGAGAGTAGAGGCGGCCTCAGGCACCGAAGAGCCGCCTGAGGCCCTTTGTGTGCGGCTCCGTGAGCCAGTGTGAACAAAGGCGCTGCCCGTGCTCTGGTCTTGATGGCGAGGTGTTAGCTGCTGCAGCTGGAAGCTGCTTGTTCAGTTAGCCCTGTAACAGGCTAGGGCTCCAGCTGAGTACAGAGAGGGAGGGGAGGTGGGGAGGTGGGATCCTCGCCAAGTGCCTGTCCTCTGCACCCACTGTCAGGATGGGGGTCCGTCGGTTGCTGGTGATGCTCAGGATTGCTCAGAGGGCTGAGAAATGCCGGCTGAAGGGGTGATTGCACAATGGCATCCCTACAGCCAGGAGGGTTCTGCAGCTTTCAGAGAAATTAGCTGGAGCCCAGCCGGGCTGCCTGACCTGCAGGAAGCCACGGGCGTGACTGGAAGGACAGTGGTGTGAAGAGCCCGCTCCCTAAGAAGAGCGGGGAGATGGCATGCGTGGAAACGACTCCACACACGTCTGTCCGCTGGACCCCAGCTGGGGAGTGTGGAGATGCTTCTGTAGGAAGAGAAAATAGACCTGTTAGAAGAAGCAAGATCGTTACTGTTGTGTATATAGATGGCTAAACGGGGAGTTAAAAACCACTGCCCCTTAAAATGTGAAGGGAACACTGCTCTGCGGAGGGTACCAGAGCCCAGGAAGACGATCTCCTAGACTGCAGAAGCTCCCGCGGGCAGGACAGATGTGGGGTAGCCGCCCAGCACAGGGTGTGCGAGGTGGGGGCCTGAATGGACATGGACACTCGGGCATCTTGGGCTGCAGCCCTGTGGTCAGGAAACTCTAACCCGGGTGACGGGGAACTTAGAATCCTGCCGTCTACACAAAGGACCCTGTGCTTTTCTTTAAGTGTGAGGCAGCTTCCGGAATTCAACAGCTTACACATTCAGATTGCAGGGTAATTGCAGGCTCTGTGATCAAGCCTACCAGCTCCACGTGCAGCTCGTGCCAGGGACTGGACCCATGTGTGTTCCCACACGGTGCTGCTGGGGGCTCAGGGCTGCTCGGCATCAGTGTCCGGGATGCTTCTCTGCTGGATGTGATGGATCAACAGGAGAATGGGGACCAGACAGTTGCCCTAGTCCTCCGAGTGTCTGCAAACACGTGTGTTTCTGTATGCAGGGTGGGTCCCGGCCGGCAGGGTCTGTCCTAGGATTTGGCCTTGTCTGTTTTGGTTTTTGAGCAAGCCTGTAGCCCATAGTGGGGATGGTCAGTATCCCACAAGGACCCCTTCAGTGAGGCCGCGTATCCACTCCAAGGCCTGCCCGCTATGGGGGGCTGGACCCCCCTTGGGTTCAGTCTGAGCACTGGGGCCTTCACCCCTAAGTCAGACCAGGAGTGTCTCTGGGGCCTGTGTTTTCCTCTTTGCATAGTTTCTGCTCCTGTTATCTGAATGGTTTCCAAAGTGTAAGAGTGGCTGTCTTAGCCCCGTTGTCAGCAGGATGGACCCGAAGGTAAACAAAGTCACTGCAAAGGACTCAGGGTGACTCGGCACCTGGAGCCTCAATCAGTCAGGGCTGTGCTCCACTCGCCTTGATGTCCCGTCGCTGCTCCAGAGACAGTCCCGTTCACTTGGTGGCCACTCGTGCCCACTGGTGCCTCCACAGGACCAGGACCAGGGCCTGATTGCCAGCCTCTCCTGGGACTGGTTCCCCCTCGGCCTCTGTCCAGAGCTAGTGGGATCCCAGGAAGGGGCCTGGGCTTCTGGATTTTAGGGACATTTAAGGGAGGGGTGCTGACAATTAACCTTGTCTGGAGCTTTGTTTTGAGCTTGACAGTGGATCCAGTCAGGTATGATCTGTGTGCAGAGTCAGTTCACTTCAGTTGAGTTGTTCTGTCATGTCTGACTCTTTGCAACCCCACGGACTGCAGCACGCCAGGCCTCCCTGTCCATCACCAACTCCTGGAGCTTGCTCAAATTCATGTCTATCAAGTCAATGATGCCATCCAAACATCTCATTCTCTGTCGTCCCCTTCTCCTCCCACCTTCAATCTTTCCCAGCATCAGGGTCTTTTCCAATGACCAAAGTATTGGAGCTTCAGCTTCAGCATCAGTCCTTCCAATGATCTCCTTGCAGGCAAAGGGACTCTCAAGAGTCTTCTCCAACACCACAGATGAAAAAGCATCAATTCTTTGGTTCTCAGCTTTCTTTATGGTCTTGCTCTCACATGACTACTGGAAAACCATAGCTTTGACTAGGCGGACCTTTGTTGGCAGAGTAATGTCTCTGCTTTTTAATATGCTGTCTAGGTTGGTCATAGCTTTTCTTCCAAGGAGCAAGCATCTTTTAATTTTATGGCTGCAGTCACCATCTGTAGTGATTTTGGAGCCCAGAAAAATTAAATCTGTCACTGTTTCCACTGTTTCCCCATCTATTTGTCATGAAGTGATGGGACTGGATGCCATGATCTTTGTTTCTTGAATGTTGAGCTTTAAGCCAACTTTTCACTCTCCTCTTTCACTTTCATCAAGAGGCTCTTTAGTTCCTCTTTACTTTCTGCCATAAGGATGGTGTCATCTGCATATCTGAGGTTATTGGTGTTTCTCCCAGCAATCTTGATTCCAATTTGTGCTTCATCCAGCCCAGCATTTTGCATGATGTACTCTGTATATAAGTTAAATAAGTAGGGTGACAATATACAGCCTTGATGTAGTCCTTTTCCTATTTGGAACCAGTTCGTTGTTCCATGTCCGGTTCTAACTGTTGCTTCTTGACCTACATATGGATTTTTCAAGAGGCAGGTCAGATGGTCTGGTATTCCCATCTCTTGAAGAATCTTCCACAATTTGTTGTGATCCACGTTGTCAAAGGCTTTGGCATAGTCAATAAAGCAGAAGTAGATGTTTTTTTGGAACTCTCTTGCTTTTTCGATGATCCAATGGATGTTGGCTATTTGATCTCTGGTTCTTCTGCCTTTTCTAAATCCAACTTGAACATTTGGAAGTTCTTGGTTCACGTACTGTTGAAGCCTGGCTTGGAGAATTTTGAGCTTTACTTTGCTAGCGTGTGAGATGAGTGCAACTGTGCTATACTTTGAACATCCTTTGCATTGCCTTTCTTTGGGATTGGGATGAAAACTGACCTTTTCCAGCTCTGTGGCCGCTGCTGAGTTTTCCGTATTTGCTGGACTATTGAGGGCGGCACTTCCACAGCAGAGTCAGGGCCTCTCTTTCTTTCTGTGACTCTCCTTTCCAGAGGCCACACAGAGTGTTCCCCGGGGACCTCCCGTTCCAAGCCTCTCCTCACACTGGTGCTGAGGACAGCTGCTTGTGCCCTTGGATCTTCCTGTAGCTTTGTCTTGTGTTTTTTTCTTTTAAGGAAAAGAGGTCATTTTCTTTTTTTGCTCTGTGGGAAGGACTGGAATGGCCAGTTGACCTGAGTTTGTGCTCCGGCCTTTTTCACGCTGCTGGGCCTGCCTGCAGGGCCCTGGGCACTCCGGGGAGCAGCAGGTGTCCCTGCGGACTTGGTTGCGTCTGAGTCTGGTTGCAACTCCGTGCCATGTGCAGGAACGTGTTTTCACTGGCCCCTCCCTCGAGGCCCAGAGAGGCCAGCTCACTTTCCCAAAGTCACACACACAGTGAGAGAGATGACTGCCTCTGTTGTCTGGTGATGAACTTGTCATTACCCAGGTCAGTGAGGAACAGCCTCTAGGGTGTGTTATTAAGTCACTTCCTCAGCAGACAGCTGACTTCTCTCCAGGGCCTCCCCTTCTCTGAAAATCTCGGAAAGAGCATCTGGGGACATTCACAGCCAAGCGACACCTGCGAGGTCAGGACAGTGGGGTCAGGGCCTGCTGACCCCCTCCCAGCCAAGGTTCTTGAGCTGCTGTACAACTGAGCAGCTTCACCTGAGATCACGCTTCAGATGCAGGACTGAGCTCCGCATGGACAGAGCCGGGGGGCTGGGCTCCGCGTGGATGGAGCTGGGGGGCTGGGCTCCGTGTGGATGGAGCCGGGCGGCTGGGCTCTGCGTGGACAACCTGCAGCCTGCTATGCAGTGAGAGCCGCAGTGTTTCTTCCTGACGCCTGCCCTTTGGCTTCTGACCATCTCTTCCTCCTGCTGGCCCAGGGATTGCCTTATGCAGGAGAAGCTCCCAGACTGGGTAGGCAACAAGTGGTGGTGGAGGGGAATGGGGCTGTTGAACTTGGGGGTGGGGGTGGGGGAGGAGGTTTTGTCCCAGCCTCAAGCCACTGGGCCTCTGGTTGTTTGGACCCAGCTGACTGGGGGCTTTCCAGAGCGAGCTCAGATGGGGCACAGAGCTGTCAGCAGAAATGCAGGAGCATGAACTGGTTCCGGGAATCCCATCAGTGTGCAGACCCCAGGGGATGCTGCCGCACCGGCTTCTTGTAGAGGGCTGCGGTGGGCTGCTGTGATGTGTTGGTTTTCCCATGGCCTCTGGGGTGAGGGCGGGCTGGGGATTTCCAGCTTGTTCAGGCCTGTGGCTGGCAGGCTCAGCCTTCTCCGGCGGCCCTGCTGGCCTGTCCTGGGGCTGACCGCCATAAGCAGTTTTTAACTTACTATCAGACAATTGGGTATTTTATCTGCTTTGTAGGGGTGACTTTCAAGGGCAGAGAGCTCTTCGTATATGATGCTCACCCGACCCGGGTGTGGTGTGTCCAGGGCCTTCTGGCAGCGCGCAGGGTCCCCAGGCTCCCCCAGAGAGGGCTGTGCCCCCGAGGCCGAGGGCTTGGGTGGGAGCAGGAGCCGTTTGCCTTTAGCGTCTCACGGGGGCTCCTCTTGTCAGAGCATGCTTGTGTGTGCGCGCACACGTGCACACACGCCCAGGGCTGTTTCGGGGCAGTGGTGTGCTGTGCCGTGATGGGTGGGAGGCCCGTTGGTGGGACCCGTGGCACCAGGGAACCAGCCTCGTCTGTGCAGCAGGTATGCGAAGTTTAGAGAAGGTTCCAGTTCCTCAAGCAATTCTCACTCTTATTTCTTCTGCCGGGCATGGTGGAGGCTGCAGACACACTGCAGAGTCACAGGGCTCATGTGGGCCGAACCCAGGGGTCTGTGGGAGTGTGTTTGGGGGCACCTGCCATCTGAGAGCCCTGAGGATAGCTCGGCTAGGTCCCAACTGCCTGCCGGGCCTCGCTGCTGAGACACCTGCCTTTGCAGTTTCTGTGACTTGAGTGTTTTTTCTGCAGTTGTTTTCGATTTCTTCATGTTTTGTATTTGTAACAGAAACCGTTAGCATTTTTGGTCCACAAGCCAGGCTCTTCTGTAGCTTCTTTTCCTGTCTGTGTCCGGCTGCTCTTGCTCCCGGCTGTTCTCAGGTGGAACCCCCTGGCCTTTGGCGAGCTCCTAGGACGCTGGTCAGGGCCGGACTGCCAGGAGACCACGGGATCAAGTGAGAGGACATTGGTTAAGGCAAAGGGAGCATTGTGAACAGGGTGCATGAGCTGTGGCGGGTGGGGAGCTGGGACCCCCGAGTGTGAGGCTCCTGTTTCCTGCCTGCCTGCCCTGGTGCGGAGCCCAGCTCCCTGGAAGTGGGCACCCTGCCTGGTGGGACCCGAGCCCTGTCCTGGGTGGGCTGCAGCTGACTGACCACGCCGGCTCTCCTGGCTGTGCCCTGAGACCTGGCAACTCCTCGGTGATGCTTCCCAGGCATCAGGAGGGGCAGCCAGAGGGCCCTGCGCCTCCTGAGCCCAGCTGGCCCCATCCGTCTGGAGTCCGTGGCGTTCCTGTCTCTCTTCATCATTTCCTGCTCTGCTCAGCTCCACCTCCGTGTCTGGAGAAGGAGTTTCTCAGCGTTTGGACCCAAGTGTGTGTTTATGCGCGTCCTCACCGGAAGGAAAGGGTCTCAGGGGCAGAAAACCCCTGTGTCCATGGTTTTGTTCAGTCTCCTGACTTTCTGTTTGCTTGATTCATGGCGGGTGTTCCGGCCTTCTCCGCAGGGTCTTTCCCTCTGGGCCGGAGTCTTTCCTGACAGGCAGGCCTTCCCGGCAGGAGTGAAGAGGAGGGGCAGGCCGAGTCGCCAAGTAGAGGCTTCTTCTATGTTTTGTTCACCTGTACCAGATTCAGTGTACTGCTGCTGCTGCTAAGTCTCTCAGTCGTGTCCGATTCTGTGCGACTCCATAGACGGCAGCCCCCCAGCCGCCCCCGTCCCTGGGATTCTCCAGGCAGGAACACTGGAGTGGGTTGCCATTTCCTTCTCCAATGCATGAAAATGAGAAGTGAAAGTGAAGTCACTCAGTCGTGTCCAACTCTTAGCGACCCCATGGACTGCAGCCCACCAGGTTCCTCCATCCATGGGATTTTCCAGGTGAGAGCACTGGCGTGGGGTGCCATTGGCCTCTCCGAGATTCAGTGTAATTGGTAACAATTTAGGTCTATTTGTTCCAAAAACTCTCCCTGCCAGCTGAACTGGCTTTGCTCCCGCTATCTGGGTTAGGACCCCCAGTTTGTCGAATATAAGAATGTCGGTTTCCTGAAGTAGGAGTTTCTGCAGCCAGAACGGGCTGGTGGCCGTGGGTGTTGCCCCAGCACGTGGATCTCTTCAGCCCCCTCGTGCTGGAGGCCAGTCTGGACTTAGTCCAGTTTTAGTGTCACGGGGCCTGAAAGTGGTCGAGGCGTCCTTTTGGACAGAAGGTATCAGAGCAGCTGGGAGGGCTCTGCGGGTCTGATCTGGGACGTGTTAGAGGCCTGTATACACATGCTGGTTCTGAGTCGGCGTGGGGTAGCTGGGTGAGCGGCGCGTGGAGGACAGTGTAGGGGAGTTGGCTTTTCAGGGTCACTCCCAGGCAGCAGCAGGAACTTTGAGCTTGGCCTGATGTAATCACAAGGACTAGTTGCAGGAAAATTGGTTTCCCAAATCTCTTCTCCCTGCACATGGTTCTGAGAGGCCGTCTCGGAGGTGATCCTAATCCCCTGGACTGACCTTCAGGTGAAGCTGGCCCAGCGGTGGGGTGACGTTTGCCTCCCTGGTTGTCCCACGGCAGCTGGACACCACCTTCACACAGGCCTGTGGAGCCATAAACCAGGCATTTCTCAGGCCTTGCCTGCCAAGGGTTTACAGACTGAATGGTAAATGAGACAGACACATCTGCATACTCACGCGTATGGGAGCAACAGTAAACGGGGTTTTCAGGTCTTGGGGGTGGCTGAAGGAGACTGGAGGGATCTGCCTACTCCTCTTGTTCCCCCTGGAACGGGCACCTAGGCATGCACACACGTGCGTGAGCACACACACAGACCTGTACAGATGTGTGCGCGGCTCGCTCTGCACGCAGTGTGCTTTCCAAACCCAGAGCATTCTCAGAAATGACAGAACTGTGTGCACAAAGGTTTCTAGAGACACTGACCCCCATGGCACAAGAGCAGCGCCTGCTTTTGCCGTTAAGAATATGCTAAATGTCAGCACATCATTTTCTGTTCTAAGGAGTGGTTTGTCCTAAGGTGCCCCTGGCCTGGGCCCACAGCCCTGGGGGGGCACTCACCATGGCCACTTGGTGGTCACTGCTCCTGCTCTCAGCAGCGACAACAGCGCCCTCTCGTCCGAAGGCGTCTGAGGCTCCTTGCAGAACAGAGGCAGGAGGGCAGCGGGACAGGACACTGCCTGTAGGTCCCCTTCAGTGTGTCTGCCTTTCCAAGGTGCGACCCTCCTTAGGTAGAGTGTGGCCCAGGACGGGGTGCCTGCTCAGGACACTGCCTGTAGATTCCCTTTAGTGTGTCTGCGCTTCCAAGGTGCGCGCCTCCTTAGGTAGAGTAGGGCCCACGACAGGGAGCCTGCTCAGGACCTGGCTGTAGGTCCCCTGCAGTGTGTCTGCGCTTCCAAGGTGCGCGCCTCCTTAGGTAGAGTGTGGCCCGCGACAGGGAGCCTGCTCAGGACCTGGCTGTGCCCCAGCCCACACCTTGGCCCTCCGTCTCTTCCTCCCCAGAGTCCCTCATCACCTGTGGGGTCCTCATAGCGAGGGTGCAGGGTGGGGGACAGCAGGGGAGCAGCTGGGGGCGACGTGAGGGAGCAGTCTTCTGGAAGGTCCCCTGCCTGGGGCATCTCCTGGCTCCAGGAGCTGAATGACTCAGACGACACCCTAGGAGCAGGGTGGAACCAGCCGAAGGCCCACTTGTTCCTGCCTCGAGAGCAGATGTCTAGGGGTGGGCCACAGCTTCCCCACGATGCTCCGAGAGACCGATGCAGGCTCACGGTCCCCATGGGTGCCTGGGCCAATGTGTCCAGACCTTCTGCTTTCCTTCAGAGCCCAGCTCTAGCAGGGAACCACCCCGTGGGGACAGGTACCTATGCTCAGGTTTGTCAGCTGGTGGACCCGGTGGCTGGAGATCCGCCCCAGAAGCTCAGAGCCTGACCATGCACTGGCGTGTCCAGGAGAGGGGGCTGTGGTGGACCCCGTGAACACCTGGTGGGTCCTTCACGCTCTCTGCCTCACCTTAGGAGTGTGGGAGCAAGGAGCAGCTAGGTCCTGTGCTTGCCCGCAGTTGGACCAGCAGATGCTGCCTGACGGCCTGGGGTGTGGGCAAGGAGGGCAGGGACCCTGGGGCCGGGCAGCTGGGGACACCTCTACTCTGTGTGCTATGGCATGTCACAGCCTTTGTGTGCCTTCGCTTTAGCGTCTGTAAAATGAGGGCACTAAGGGTGATTTTGCAGGATCGTTACAGGGTCGACTGTCACTGTCCTCATCTTTCCAGCTCCCTCCCTTCAGTGAAGGTGAAGGGTGAGAGAGGGCTTAGAAGGGTTCAGACCTGCTGGAATCACAGCATTGGGTCCTTGAGCCAAAGGTGTTTTCCCGAGCAGTAGAGCCAGGGTTGGGCTGCGGATTCTGGGGGAGGGTGTGGCCGTGTTGGGAGGGCTGGACTGGAGAGGGTGGGCTCCTGCCGGCACAGGGGCCTGGCCACACCCCTGGCCGTGCTGCCCGAGCCCTGTCACCACCCCATGAGGGAACCCCAGGGTGCCATCAGCTCGTTGTCGTTCTCTTTGGAGCACTGGTGCTTCTGTGGGCCGCAGACTGTGACTTCAAGGCGACGTGCCCACCAGGAAACACAAGCTTGCAGTGTGGCGCAGACCTGCGGGGGCAGGTGCCGTGGCGTCGCCAGGAGGTGGTTTCCCGAGGCAGCCGCGGCCAGAGGAAGTGGGATAGGCCTCTGACTTCCGAGCGTATCCTGGGGCACTTGGTGTGGTCAGAGGGTTCACACGAGGCTGCGTGTGTTTGAGGAGAAATGGGGAGAACAGCCCCTGTTAGAGACTTTAGGTGACAGTTGACGTTATTTACCATGTGCTGAATTCTGTGACTTTTTTTCTGGATCATTCTGTGGCTTTATCTCTGTGGCTCGATGTCCTCATGACGAGAAGTGGGCGTTAATGAATCAGTCAGCTATTTTGTAAACCTAGAGTGCTGTCTGCGGGTGGGGACGGTGGCCCCTATGCTGACTTTGCCCAGAGATGCTGGGGCACCGCCCCGTCTCTCTTCTCGCACGGGGATGAGGTGTGAACGCCACCCACCAGCGAGGGGAGCCCTCGGAGGGCTGGGGCATTTTGCTGTAACTGATCCCCTGCGACCACGGCCTCTCCAGGGGCCGGGCTGCTCTGTGCGCGTGGACACTGGCCAGGGGGTGTCCAGCTTCAGTCTCCAATCCTCGGGGAATGGGGATCACTTCGGGGGTCTGCTTCTCTTGCACTTGGAAATGGAGCTACTGAGGAATCAACACCAGATAGGGTTGGAGGACGTGTTCTACCCACTCCAGGGCTCATTCTAGAAACTTGCCCCAACTTTATTAATGGATAAGAGAAAACAAAGGCTAGTGAAGAATAAAGAATAGCAAGTTGCTTTGATAAATACAATCAAGTATATAAGAAGGTTCCACTCGTTTCAGCCCGTGAAGTTTGCAGACCCACCGAGAGCAGGGGTTTCTTAAGGGTAGGCTGAGGCCCTGGCCCGTCGTGCAGCGTACGCAGTGTCGTGGTCTGGCCCGAGGGCCCCAGAGTGGGACACGCCCACCTCCACGGTCCCTCTGCCTTTAACTGTCCTCCCTTACACGAGAAAGGCCGAGGTGACCCAGAGTCCTTTCCAAGATAGATGTGGGCTCAAGTCTAATAAAGGAAACCCCAGGAAATCCAGAACAGACGTCAGCACGTTATCAGAGGAAGCTGATTGTAAGCTCCGCAGATACACTGCGGCTCAGCCTCCTCATGCCCAGCAAGCGGCAGTCACGCAGAGTCCCAGGCCTCGGTGTCGGCTGGGCATCGTGGGTAAGTTCAGGAACAGCCTGCTAGCCAGCAGGTCTCTAGCAGACGGTCGTGGTCCTGAAACGTGGGCGACATAGGCTGCAGCCTGCTTTTCTCGCTCGTCCATCCCCGTCTTAGAAGTCTGTTAGAAGCGACGTGGTTTTTCCCAACGGGTGGCAGGGATTCCGGCATCTTTCAAGCTGGTTTGATGTTCCTTTTGCTAACCAGCCCTAAGCAGGTGGATGGGAGGTGCTGGGGCTCTGAGGGGACACCGCCTAGCCATAGCTGCCAGGTAGAGTGTGGGTGTGAGGCGGGGCTGTCGCGGGGGAGACCCCCTTAGGAGTAAGCCCCACCTGTGGACTGCAGTGGTGGGACGCACAGCCTCTGGGTCCTGTGGTGGTGCCATCCAGGCCAGTGCTGCTCAGCCGCTGCCCAGGGCCACGGTCAGGAGAGGCTCCTCACGGCCCCCAGCTTATGTCGGCCTCTGGCCCCCGTGCCCCTGCTGTCTGCCACCCCTGCCCTGCCCACCTGCCCTGTCCCTGTGCATGCCCTGCTCCAAGGCGAGTCTCTGCCTCCCCGAGGGACAGGACCTCCTTTTTGAAACCCTTTGCTCTGAGAACCTCCACCTCTGCTGCCCCCAAGGATGAGAAGGCTGCGGGCCCCCCTGGAGGTGGGAGAAGACGGGGACCTTCACCCGCTCCTCCAGTTACTGCCCCTCGACCTGCGTGGATCCAAGCAGGGCAGCAGTTCTAGGATGGAGCCTGGTAGTCGTGTTTTGAGGGCCCAGGGCCTGAGATTTGCTTACTTGCTCAGTCAGAGCTGGGCCGGCCCCCACAGCGCGCCCCACACTGTTGTCTGCAAGCCGCTGCACTCAGCACTGGGGGCAGCTGTCCTCCCTGCAGCCAGGCTCCCGGGGGCCAGAGGCTGTCGCTCCCCAGACGGAGTCCCCCCTCCCTGCTGCTGCCCACAGCATGGAGCTGACGCCCGGGAGACACGGGGTCCCCCATCACAGCATGGAGCTGACGCCCGGGAGACATGGGGCCCCCC